>JAJJWW010001300.1:0-48951 GCA_023531295.1 Papaver armeniacum | reverse complement strand
GTAAACCCTCCCGAGACTATAACTCGGCCACTAGGGCCACCTAGGGGTTTAAAGGCTTATTGCATACGCTAAATGCAATCGACGATGCCTGCGACAGTGAGTTAGGATTTTATTTTATTTTTGCTCGAGGACTAGCAAATAATAGGTTTGGGGGTATTTGATAGACACATTTTTGTGTCTAAATTGTCTCGATTCTATATATTAATAGTGCTCATTTTTGTACTTATTATGGTGTTTTATGTGTGTGTAGGTATTTTTGGCCAATAAACATTTTTGGAAAAATCGGCTCGAAAAGTGGTATTTGCGCTCGTGGGAGAAAATTATTATTCGGACCCCTCAAATGGATAAGGGGCACACAACTGTTAAGGGGCACTCCACTGTTATTTGCACCCCAGATGTGCTATTTACGCCCAGTGGCTAAAGGGAGTCCAGCGCTGGATAAGGGGAGGTCATCCTCTTTGTTTGAATATTTGATTTTTGCGGGAAAGTAGGAGCTGTTCCTGGCAGATTTAGGGTCGAGATTTGGACGTGATTTAATGATATTCAATCGATGATTCTCATGGATTGGACCTATTATAGATATACAATGTTGTTATGGGTGTTTTTATGGGCTGGATTTGGCTATATTCTCGGCTTGAAGCAAAACAGGGAGTTTCGTATATACTCGGATATTTTGGTTTTATAAATAGAAGTTCGACAGGATTTTACGCTTGGAATTAGATGAATCGAGTCTTGATTATGTCCTGAAGGAGTTTGAAGAGTTGGGATAGCTTAGCGGAGACGCGTGAAGTGAAGATAAACAAGGAAAATCCGTGACTTTTGCGGGAAGAAAAGACCAGATTTCTTGGAGAGTTGATTACCCTGTTTGGTATATATAGGTGCTGCGAGGTTCAAAGAAGGACTACGGAGACTTTGGGGAAGTTTAGAACACGGCAGAGATCAACAGGAGGAGTTGCAGGAAATCGAGTTCTGCTGCTGCAACAAGGAAGAACACGAAGAACAAAGGCCATCAGGGACAAATCGTTTTGGGGTCTTAAATTCAAATGACGAACAACGGTGTTTTCAACAGTTCTCGTAATAGCCCATTGTAACAAAGATTTTCGTAACACATATACACTGTTGCGAATTGGTTGTTTTATCACTTTTCATCCTTTTAATCATCTTTTGAGCCATAAACACATATTTTGAGACCATGATTAATATGAGGAGCTAAACCCCATTGCTGAGGCGATAGATAAAGCTATTTTTCCAACAAAAAGTGGTATATTCTATTTTATTTATTTATTTGCAATTATTATATGATTATTTGCCTTGATCAATAATTGTTTGAATGATTTTTGTTAAACAATTGTGATTTCTTTTGATATAGCATACTTGGACCTAGGTTTTTGATGTTCTATGCTTCGGATTTACACTTGTTATTTTGAGATTCTACTTGTTGCAATAGTTTAGAATCAAATTGAACGAGAAAATTGCATGAATATAAATATTGGATTAAATCACTTTGAAATTGGAAAATAGTGGAATCTTAGCCTCAGTGTTCTTTTAATACTGATAACATCTTTGTCAGAGTTTGCTATAATTTTCAATGAGTTTTCTATTTTTGTTTTGAATTTAAGTCTAAAAATCCTTCACAAGTTCGAGAGAACGACATCTTTCTTACCACTTTTTACTACAACTTTCAAAACCACATCAGCTCCTTGTAACTATTTTATGATTTTCATCTTAGAATTTCAAAAACCGAAAATCAACAGTAAACAAATCCAGACTAGAAAATTTTATCTCGATAATTGGATATGAAGTTAGCATGATTAATAGTGTAATTTGGTATAGATCAGACATAACTACATGAAGTAATTAAGAAATTGAAAATAAAACTCACTGTCTATTCATCGGGATCCTCTTATTGGATTTCTTTGGAGACTTAATAATGAGATACAACAGAGCTTAATTTGGAGAAATGCTTTGTGTATTGACGAAAATACGAGAAATAATCTGATTCTTCATCACTATACGGATAAAATTCAAAACAGTACTCAGATTTAATATCAGTTGGACATTATAATAATATCTCGATACTTCTGAGAATGTTGACGTCTCCGACAAATTGATTTCATCTTCTTTACTCCGGCGATTTTAATTTGATTTTCAATTCGTAAGAAGATTTAACAAATGAAATCTCTGTAACATTATCTCCAAGAATTTCCACCGATATTTTTGCTTTCCTAGCTGAATCATTACATGAATATTCTTCCGATCTGAATTTCTTCTTAGATTTTGAGTATTTACGAAATCTTTTAGGTCTCTCTCATCAATCTCTCCTAATTCTAAATTTGAGATCTAAAAATGAAATAAACTCTCTGTATATCTGAATCTCTATAGGAGGGTAATTCTGGTAGTGATTTTTTTTGAACCGGTACGAGTTTGGACCAACTCGTTAAAATTTGGATCAAACTGTAAAGCCGACGCCTTTTTTGGACTAACGAGTACCAGGCCTGAGGAGGCTGAACTAGAGCGTCCAAAGCCCATCAATATTGGGACTAAACGTCAATTTCTACTAATCAGATTCGTGTTTGTCTCTGGAGTCTGGATAACTTTGACCCATCCTAAGCCCTCCCTTTTTCATCCTCATTTAATGGGCATTTTTTTACATTAAATATTAGGATAAAAAATTTCTCCTTAATTAATTAAAATGGGGCATTTGTGGTATTCGTACATATAATTTTAAGAATTTTTTCTTTTAGTATTTTTATGTGTTAAAATTTAAATTGGTGTGTTTTTGCAGGTTTTTTTTTTGCTCGTGTGAGTATTTATGATCTAGCAGCACCATAACAAAACATTTTATATATGGTTGATTATGATAATACCTGTAAAAACATTTGTTAAATGAAAAATTTGCCAACTTCAGTAGATTAATTGATCACTTCACTTTCAAACTAAAAGAATAGAAAATCGTAAACGTTATGTCATTAGAAATCTTTTAAAATACTTGCACAACGAGTATAAACATGACTAGCAAATTCGTTACCGTTTTTTAGAGAGAATTTTAACAACACTGATTGTTATTAAGGATTTGCTTGAACATATTATAGAAAAATGAAAAGTATCAAATGCTTTGGGGCAAGAACAAAATTAAAAACAACGAAAAGTATCAATAATGGGGGAGTATTACTGATGCAGATTCAAAGATGCAGTATTTTCTTGACAACGGGCAGACAACTCAATATCATTGCTTTAATAATTATTTTTCTTCAACAACGAGCTTTTCTCATTTGTAGAACTACCCATGAGTGAAGCTATCAATCTTCTGGACAATAGAGTTCATAGAGGACACATGTCCTTCAAATGTGATATCCGAAAGGCTTTTGATTCCATTAATTGGGTTTTGTCCTCAACACTCTGTCGGCAGTTGGATTTAGTCTACAATTTGTGATATGGGTGTAGGCTATTCCCAACTTGACGAAGCTTTAGATAGTGGTAAATTGTAAGGTTATGGGTTGTTTCGGTTGCACTAAAGGTCGGAGACAGAGGGATCCACTTTCTCTTATCTATAGTTGCACATGAATCGAATTGAACCAGCCAAGTTGGCCCAAAACCGTTGATCATGGTTCGGTTAACGGTTTCAAAAGCTAATAACCGTTGATCACGGGCCAGACGATTGTTTAAGTGCCAAGCCGACCAAACCGATTGGTTTATAAACCGGTAAATATGGGACATTGATCACTACCTATATGACATTAAGTTTAATCTAAACCCTATACAATTAAATCACTTCAGCAGTTCAACGCATCTTATCCTTTTACTCACTGCCACAACCACTACTCACAACGACCACCAACTCCAACATGCATATATATGATTAAAGATAGAACATAGAAATGAACGAATAACCAAAAGAATAAAAGGAAACTAGCATTAGTTTGTGTGAATAGATATCATGTGCATGGATTTATAAGCGATTTGATTTGAATTTTCTTTTGGTTCCAAGTCTTTAATTACATTAATTAGTAATATGCTTCTTAAATCTTATGGATTTTAATATGAGAATTTTGTATACCAAAAAAATATGAAATGGTTATATAAAAATTAAAACTACAACTCGTGTATGGTTGGATAAAACTACATCACTTATACTTTAATCAAAACACTTGGGTTGATCCTTATAGTTAGGTCCGGTTCCGGACTTGTGATATATATCAAGTGAGTAGAGATCATCTAGAGGAACTAAACAATCTAGTCTCCTCGATAAAAAGCTTTGAAGAATCGTTAAAGAATTCTGGTGTATATTACAGGTAAACGAAGCTAGTCTCCCAAAACAGTTTCCCATTAGAATAATCCTTTTAGGACCAATACAAACACAGACTTATTAGGTCTAAAGGTGTTTGCCTGCTCTGATACCAAATTAAAAAGGAGGGGGTACCAAGTGTACGACCAACTTTTTCGTCCGGAAACCTGTATGGACAAAGCCTAATACAATTGCAAGTAGGCCTATTTAAAAATCCTTGACAATATATATGTATATAAAGTTTATACCTATTTTTATTCACAATAAGAAAGTCAAGACAATAAAGTTCGTGAACTTGATTGTATAGAGAGTACTTGGACGATCTCAAAAATCAATATCCAAGATCAATCTAATCGTATCCAAATAATTGAATCTGAATTCTGCCAAGTATGAAACTTGTTATCTATCTTTTAAGATACAAATTCTACAAGAATGAGTCTCATAATTGATCACAATTAATATGGACTTATCTACTAAGATTGATTGTGTACTACTTGTGCAAATCCTATTGTAAAGATAAAACAATAAAATGCGGAAAAGGAAAAACACAAGACAACAGAAGTTTTATTAACGTGGAAAACTACACCTGCAGAAAAACCCCGGGACCTCGTCCAGATTTCAACACCGAACTGTATTAAGCCGCTACAGTTTTACTATCATACTTCGTACTGGAATCTATTTGAGATTGAATTCATACTCCAAGCAAATTCAGCTACAGTGGTGTTTCTTAAGTTTCTTAAACCTCTCAAGGCTCTACTCAATATATTCCCTTAGTTGACGTCCTTCACAGCCTAAGAGTTGATTGATACCAATCTTCCTCTAAAAGATAAGACTATTTGGTTTCCCTTTAGATCGATAGATCAAGGCTTGGAAATATCTTTTCAATAGACAAAGCTTGCAAACCTCACAAATACGGAACACTTACACTCAGTTAGCTGAGAAACCTAGATTATTAACCACCTCTTAAGAACAATCTTAAACCGATTAATAAAGAAGAGTTTAGATATCTATCTTGAGGAATCAAAAAGTCTTAGACGAATAAAATTTGGCAATCTCTATCTATCGCGTTCCTGAAAGAGATTACTAAAACCTCGATAACAGATCAGGATACACGAACTATCAAGGTAAAGATAGTAGGACCTGGCTTCATGAATCCCTAAGTGAAGTCTTTAAGTGGTAAACCTAATTATGTTTCTCAGAGGAAACCTAGGTTCGTCGAGGACGACTCTAGCAAACAACTAGGACACAGAAAGTGTCAGGGATTGAATTTCCATGTTGTTTAAGTCTCTCTATTTATAGAATTTCAAGCAATCTAGCAATCTAAGATAACTTGAGATTCAAGCAAACACTTTCTCTATTTAGATGAAACTCTTGTTAGGAGTTCGTGTAACCATGTGAGAAGTTTGTCTTGAAATTATATTGAAGAATATACATTGTGGTCCAGAGTACCAGAACCGTGTATAATGGTAGTTCATGGCAAATATGCTTTTAGAAACAGTAAGCATAATCGTGGTCACTTAAACACTTAATACTTCAATCATAATGCACATACACAAGGTGTTTTAGTAATCAAAAATGTCTCAGAGGTGTTCACGAGAGTTGTAGCAATGCTAAACGTATTTATGAAATAGTTCATGAGCATCTGTTAAATCGTACTGGGTAGGTATGCGAGGGTACACGTACCTACGAACCAGTTCGTGAATTCAGATGGCCAAGGTACGCGTTCCAGGTATGCGTACCCTTAGGCTATTCATGAACTGAGGCTCCCCATTCACGAATTCAGAACACCATGATACTCGTACTGGTTATGCGTACCTACCTATATTCCGGAATTTCAGATATCCATGGTACGTGAACTAGGTATGCGTACCTAGCTACCTTGAATCCATATTTCAGTAGTTCTGAAAACTATCTTTTTTATATTTGAATCATTCCAATTGCCATAAATATAAATATCATCGCTTCGGGTACCACGAACATAGTTCTTGAACAATAAATTATTTCGAACTTACATTGATTGCTAAATACCTATGAAAATCTATTGCTTGAATTATATTTCGAGATGTTCGACAAGACAAACTTCACTCGAAACTTGTTCTTTGCAATATTAAATCTACTCGAAGTCATACGACATAGTCTCATATAGATAGAATGGTATGTGAGTAAATAGAATGGTTCATTTTTCATATACCTCTTTGTTGATGAAGTTCTCCAAATATATTCGTTTGATCTTCATTTTTCAATCTTTTAGGGTTATTCAGTGATGTTTGATACTCAACTACTAAACTCCTAGTCCGAGACTTGATTTAAGTAGATTATAAATCAAGATACAGTTTTGTGCATCTAACATTAACAACAAGCTAGATATAGCAAAACTTGCGAGTTCGTTCGACTAGTGCTCTAACAATATCCCTTAGAGAAATCGAAACAACATAAAGCAAGACGTCAAGGAAACTGAAGCATCATCATCAAGAACTGGACCAGCACTAGATACGGGAACATTAACATCACCAGCACGCCTCATCTCAACATTACACACCATCCTCTTATAACAAAAACCACATAGTATTAAAGCTTCGTACATTTTGGTAGATAGCCATGCTTTGGGGCCGAAAACTACGTATCCGTCCCAGTAGGATACTCAATATCTAGAATATATATTTTGACCCCTCCATTCACACAAATATTTTTTTTGGTTTAACATATAGTTTATTATATTTGGCGCCACGATAGTTTATATATAGTCAAGGCTATGCTAGAAATCTAATTATCTTATGTGTCCAAAGCAGAAACTTGCGCATTCAAGCATTTTGCGTAGGCCTCAGATAATTTTCAGAGTGTCCGTGCTTCCTTGTGTGCAACACATAAGATGACCAATCAAATCGCATTGTATGATTATGGTGATATGGATAAGCTTGATACAAGTTTTATCACAACTGCTAGCAATGACGCGATTAGACGTGACATAGATACAAACAAATTCTCAAAAATTTGAGCGCGGACACGTTATGAAATCAGTGATAATTTCCAATTATATATATATGATGATTGTATTTTCTCAACAATGCTAACAATTTTTTTTAACTATTATATAAAATTGTAACCCAATAAAACCAAAAGGAAAATATAATTCGTATCATGCTAATAATTTTTTTATAAATAACAAATTTGTGTAAAAATAAGTATATATACCAATGAAATAATACATATACAAAAAAAAAATCAGGCATTGCCGATATACATTTATATTAAAATAGTGTAGACACATGCATATGATGCCACCGATATGCTTGATGTGGAGATGCGCATGTCCAGATATCAGATACGAGTCTAACGCAGACAAATGACTATCAATCTATTCCATTTTAAGAGCGTCCATGCTACACAAGAGGTAATTTAAATTTAATTTTATACTCCCTCTATCTTTTTTATGTGTCCTCTATTCCATTTTGATTTGTCTTTTTTATCTGTTCGCTATGTTCACAAACATATTTTCTCATTACACTATCAAATAAACTCTTAATTTTTTATAATTATGAAATTATTTTTAATGTAAATCCATCCAAATCTTAAATAGTATGTCCATACATAAATAAGAACGCAAAATTGGGGGATATAAAAAGGAATTGGGGGATATTGATTACTTCTCCCAACCCATGGTGTGTGTTAAGGGGTGATTTTTGGGTATGAAAATACTAAAATACCCTTTGGTTAATTAACAAACATTATGAAAAGACCATAATACCCTTTCTACTAAAACATTAAAATCAAAAAACCAAAACATATCCCCCATTCTCCCCAAATCAGTTCCGGCACTCTTAGGTTTTTAATTTTTTTTTTCTTCCGTCTTCTTCTTCATCCGTTCTTCATCGTCGATTCAAAAATTTCTTCGTCGATTAACCTACCCGAATCATAAACAATGCCTCCACGAAATAAACCAAATGCCCAATCGAACTCAACATCGATTGCTCAACAAAAACAGGCAGAAAGACTTGCTAAGATTTCTCAAGAGCAAGAACACGAAGAAGCAACGTTATCTGACGATCAACTACTCAGAAATATGGCTTCTGTGAGAAGGTAAGTCATTTAAAACTGTTTAATTAGTGTTTCAATCGATTTGTAGCTATGGGTTTAGGTTCGAATCGCGAACCCTAACTCAAACAGTTGAGTTTCAGAGAGTACCGACACTGATATTTGTATGAACACAGTACCGGTTTTGTATTCCGTCATTCAATCTAGGATGAATACAAAGGTCTGGTTTCAACACCGATTCACCGAAACTGAATTTTCCCTACCGGCATTCAATCTAGGATGAATACAAGGCTTGGTTTTTAGTACCGTCAATCTTTGATAATAATTCGCGTATGCCGGTAGTGGACTTAAAACATACAGGAGAGTTTATGAATTTGTCACCAGTACCGGCATAGATTTTGGGTTGCATTGTATGCCGGTTTCTGGTACCGGCATTCTTTTGTAATAATTCGAGCATGCCGGTAGTGGACTTAAAACATACAGGAAAATTGTCACAAATACCGGCATAGATTATAGGTTGCATTTGTATGCTGGTACTTGGTACCAGCACTGTAGATAGTCAATGTGTACTGCCGGACCATTCTACCGGCGTGGTTTATTTTAAGGTAGTCAATGCCGGTACTAAAACTGAAGGTGAGTTGTCTTATATTCATTGCTTTCCGTGTGCTTACGATATAGGTCAAAAGCAAAGGAAGCTAACAAAAGAAAAAATAAAGATGCTATCACTAAGAGAAGAAGGAAGGACGGTCTTGATACTCCTCAGTCTCTGCCTCCTTGAGGGAAAGATGAAGGTCGTAAGATACGTTTGGGGGCTGGTACAAGAGGGATAATTTTGGAGAGTGGTAGTGACCGTAGTCGACTTGCGAACCGTGAGCACGATGATCAAGATGAGCAAGATGAAGAGGAAAGTCAATTAGCAAGCCAAAGCGAAGTTGGTGGCCCAAGTCAACAACCAACACAAGGCAATGGCAAGAAGGGCAACGTCAAAGTGAAAGTTAAAGGTTCCCACCTTCCTCATATTAATGACATGATACCCGACCTTGAACGTTGTAGAATTTGGGGCGAAGGTCCGGAACCAAAAACACTATTTGGATACAAGCACTCGTGGGCTCGTACTATCTATCAAACCTATGTAAGCATTTTCTATCTTGTACATATGTATTGTTGTGTATTTATGTAAAATCTCTTAATTGTATTGTCTCTCCTAATTGTAAGATCATAAGAAGGCTGTGCGTGTTTGCCGAAACCAAGCCGCGGATGGTTGGGATTTGTCCGAGGAATGTGAAGAGGTCCAAACAATAGTAAAGGATTCTGGTCTATATGCTTTGGTTGAAAATTATGTGAAGCCTGATTCTGTTACTGTCAATTGCTTCGTCGAAAGGTATCATGGTGAAACCGATACCATGCACTTCCCTTTTGGAGAGATGTCCTTCATCCCTGAAGATGCTCAAAACATTCTAGGCTTGAATGTTATCGGCAAATCAATTGTAGAAGGAGTTGAGTCTCTGGACCTAGAATGGTCGACGTTGCACGGTCTGACTAACAAGCTGTTTGGTTGGAACTACAAAACTTCTGTGGAGAGCTTTTATGAATCCACGTATGGTAAGACAAAGACAATCAAGTTGACGCTGCTTAAGAAGAATTTTGAAAACACAAATAAAAGAAGTTTGGAGGATGGATGGGACCCTAAACAAATTCGTTATACTGCCGCTGCTTACCCGTTATACATCTTGGGCACTAGGGTATTCCCTGACACCAATGGCAACAGGGTTAGTGCGAACTACCTTCAGTACTTGGATCCATTGAAAGATGTCTATAATTATTCTTGGGGCACCGCGGTAATGGCACATTTGATGATGGAGATGAGAAGGGCCTCTAAGGCTAAAACCAACCAATTTGTCGGGGATTTCACTCTACTGCAGGTAAATTTGTTCTTAAACTTATGTTATTATGTATATTGTTCATATGTACTCTTATCGTGAACTTAGAAACAAAACTTATTGCTTCACATTTGAATAAGTGTGGGCTTATGAACACTTCCCAACCTTGTTCAAGGTCTACCCCTCCTTGAAGATCATAGACCTTCCAGAACCCGATATGCCTATAGCTAAGAGATACGAGTTCAACAATACTCCAAAGCTGATGTGATTTTAATGTTGTTGTAAAGTGGTAGTAAAAGTTCGTTCGAAGACTTGTAAAGATTGATTTTAGACTTATATACAAAGGATTGTCACAAATATCGAGAGGTACTGGGACTTAGGATTTCACCACTAATCACATTCAATTGGTTCATATAATGATTCATAATGGTTCTAGCTCTTTTGTTGACTTTTTTCTTTGCTAAAAGTAGATTTTATAAAATATTAATTCATAAGCATGACGCATCAAAAGCTTTAAGTCTAAGCATACGTCATCAGACAAAATCACAACTAATTAATAAAAATCGTAAATCAATTAAATCAATGCAAAAAAGTAATGAAGAATCATTATAGTTACCAAGCAATTGTGAAACATGGCTTCCTCCGTCGTCCCAGTGTTGGGGTTTAGCTCATTAGGCTCAAAACACCCTCAAAAGATTGATACATGGCTCGAAAGGTGTTTTATTGGTGAAAATATAATACACAGATATTCACAACGGTTTTTAGACGCTACAGAAATTACTGTTACAATTTATAAGACTGTTGAACAACGATAGTTTATTGATGCAGCAGGACTGTGACCGTCTTTGTTGGTCCAATGTTCTTCGTCTCCTCCTTCCTCAGCAGCAGCAGCTACTTACTCTGCAATTCGTATTCTTTGCCTCTGCAGCCTCCCTTAGGTCCCCAAACTCTCGACTCCCTCTTATGGCTTTTACCAACTCCTTATATACCCAACAGGTCCACCAATCTCCCGATATAAATCCGAGAACAACTCGGTTTTCTTTTCCCTAAAGAGACGGACTTTCCTTCTATCTGTTGGTTCCTTTACACGTATTCCAGCAGCCAAACCTTCCTTATTGGATGTAGTCGAATCCTGCAAGATTATCTTCTCTCCTTGCCGCACATAATTCCCATAACAAACCCGAGTCTGTATCACTTCTCTGTTTCGTGATATACGCAGAATATTCTTTCTTTCCCAAAAAGAACTCTCTTACCAACCCTGTTGTGTTGTACCAAGCCCATGCAATCCATATCCGTGAATCAAACACCAAGAATGTCGTTCAAACGTTTCCCAGAATTCCGATAACTTTTCTTCACCTCTGTTTCACTCCAACACGATTCTGCAGCCAATTTTGATCGATCAGAAGACACATACCAGGCCTATTATGCTCTAACAGGTCCATGCCAACACAATCCCGCCTTTGAATCTCTTCAGAAGTCCCTCAAAACTCGAACCCTAAACTGTTCTCGCTGCAAACTTATTCTCGCGCCAAAACTGGAAATTCAAATTAGAGAAGAAGGTGCCCCTTAACCATTCCTGGGGTGGCAATAACACTTGGGTGTCCTGGGGTGTAAATAGCAAGTTGGTGCCCCTTAGTAACTGAGGTGTCCCTTATCCAAATGAGGGGTGCCTTTAGTGATTTTCTCCCACGAGCGCAAATACCACTTTTCGAGCCAATTTTTCCATACATGTTTATTTCTCCAAAAATACCTACAAAGATATAAAATACCAAAATAAGTACAAAAGTGAGCACTAACAATATATACAATTGAGATTATATCATACACAAAAATGTGTTTATCAATACCCCCAAACTTATTGTTTGCTAGTCCTCGAGCAAATCTAAAATAGAAAATAAAATCCTAAGTCACTGTCGCAGGCATCGTCGATTTCATTTAGCGTATGCAATAAGCCTTTAAACCCCTAGGTGGCCCTAGTGGGCGAGTTATAGTCTCGGGAGGGTTTATCAGAGGTGTACCCACAAAACCTTTATACTCCAGACCCTAGCTATCTACGCAGAACCTTGGAAGGCACTAAAAAGTCTCCTTGGTTGGCATACTTATTGATTACAGGAGGAAGTACCCTGATGCGAAATTCCAATTGATGTACACGAGTTTGCTCAAGCATACTAAAATTCATATATAAGTGACAGAGCTCTACTCAGATAGTTTCTAGACATCATAACCGGAGTCAACCAATCACATGGATAGATTATGAGATGGATATAGAAAAACATAGATGGTTTTGATGTTGACTAAGGTGAATGGTGTTTCTCATATCTGTCTGAAGGCCACTGCCAAAACGAACCTATCCTAATGGACTGAGATATTGTTGCTGGACTAATATCAACACACTGGCATATACAAGGGAACCAGTGGTCGATAACCCTAATTCTAGATCAACTCAGCTGGCATATACAAGGGAACCAGTGGTCGATTTTATTGAATTTATTCAGGTTGGTCTGATGGTCTGGTCTCAATTTCCTTTTTTTTTTTTCCGCTTTTTTTTTGGTATCTCAATCACTCTATTTCACCCTAGCAGTGGTAACAACTTGAATCGTGAGCCCCACCTAATCACTTAGAGAAACATATTTAAAAAAAAAAAAAAATAAAAATAGAAGTGAAAAGGATTCAACGAGATATGGCGAAACTACCATGTTTTTTCTTTAATTCTAACACCTGAGCTATGTGCTTTTATGAATAGATTCTTTAGATGTTTCCATCTAATCAGATTGGTTCCTAAACTCCTACAACCAAGATGCTTCCATCCACTTAGATTGGTTAGTACCATCCTTAATAAGCATAAATTTCTAGGCTCTGGAGTTTAACAATGCAACTAAAAAGTTTCTCCCATACCCCCAAACTTAAATCTAACATTGTCCTCAATGTTCTAAAGATAAAATTAAAAGCATGAACAATGAGAAACTGTTACCATTTGAAGCAAAAGAGTTAAGGAAAGATATTACCGTGTCGCATGAATATTGGGTTACCTCCCAAGAAGTGCTAAGTTTAACGTCTTCAACCCAGGACTAAAAAGGATTAGTCACCTCAGAGAATCATAAAGTAATAACCGAAAAATCTGTGGGTCATCAAAACCAAATAAAGCTACCACAAATGAAAGGAATCTACAACCAGCCAAGAAAATAAACAAATAAAGCACACCCTTGTCTAGTTTCCTGTTTAAAACAACTACATCCATCTGTGGTTCAGGTTCAGGTTCTATAACTGGGTCCAAATAAAATATTTTCATGGGTTGTATTTCCTCGTAGCTAAGATCCGATTTAGGTATTAGAGTCTGGAAAAACTCAAGTAAAAATTTAGAAGCACATAATAATAATCTAAATAATTGCGGATCCTCTAAGTCAATCAGATTTGACTTACACAGCTGACCACAATGAGAGTGGTGGTCTTCCTTAAACAAATGTGTCGACCCTAATCTCCTAAAGTAATTAGGTTTAGTCTCAAAACTTAATAATTGACACATCTGAAACTTATACGTTCCCACAATTGGTTGAAAAATATTTGGTGGGAAAACAAAATCAATCTGGGTATCATAGCCTGCGCTAACCACATCAACCAGAGGATGGGTTTCTAACAACTGAACTTCCTTATCGAAATCACTAGGTTCAGGAAAACGTGTATGAAGATAATATTGTAAAATGGTTGAGGCGCATATGTCAAATCCCAAGTGAGGGACTTTTCTAAGAGTTAAAGCACATGGAGAATGATAATCACCCCCAAACTTAGAGTTTTCAGTGTCTCTAGAAAGACTAGTCACAACTTCCCTAATTTCAAGGTCATCTGATTCCTGAAAATGTTCAATTGATTCTTCTAAGTCAGGTACATCCTCACTCATCTCTACGAGTTCATTTTCTTTTTCTAAGTCTATTGTTTCTAAATCGCTAGACTCAAAATATACTCGTTCCTCTAAACCATCATTGGCTTCGTAATCAAAAGGGAATACTACATCGTCTAAAACGGTGGTATCTCTAGTCAAATCCTCGTCCTTTTGAATAGGTGAATAATTATTAAAATTATTTGGATTTGAACTAGAAACATTATCATTATTAAGCTCAATTGGAGTAACAAATTCCTGATCACTATGCCTACTTATTTCAAACTCTTCATCAACACTATCCTCATCATAATCATCATTATAATAACATGAAAATGGTCGAACCTCATCTAAAGTAGTGTTACCAATTCTATCCTTGTCATCTTGATTATGCAAATAACTATCTTCATTTTCAAGGGTACTATTGGAAACACTGTATTGGAAATTAAGATTATTTTGAGCCAATTTTTCTACAATCCTATTTGTACTCTCAGTATATTGCTTAAGAGTTTCTTCTTAAGACATCTTTGTTGACTGCTCGTCTGAAAGAATGTTATAGGTTTTCTTCACAAATAAGGTATAACTCTTGAGAGCCTCTTCTAGTCTAGAGAAATAGAGGGATTGTTTTGCTTGTATGACTGGTGGGTGTGCGAATAGTAATTGGGCTCACTCTGGTATGAACCATAACCTCCAAAAGTTTGATGTTCCCAACCACTATTCACACTATGGTCAAAGTAATGTCCATTTTGAAAATCAGACGGATATTCGTTGTATTGGCTATTGTAATACCAGTTCGACATTCTATTGCAGGGGTGTGAGTTGTCACACAAAATAAAACCCACTGACAGGGGATTCGTGGGTGGATAGAGTCTTACCTCCCGTACCAGACGGGCGATGAACCGTTGAAGTCGACTCAGGCCACCAACTCCTATGTCAGTGTACGAACCTGAGGGGACGAGACAGTATCGTAACTGTTGTCCTTCCCTGCAAACAATTTTATTTAATTTTTTAACCCTTCCTTAGGGTTTTAAAAATAGTAATGTCCAATGTCCCAAAAATAAAGTCCAAAAAGTGTCCAAAAATAAAAAGAAAAATTACAAAAAATAAAACCCTATTTACAGTTTCTAAAAATAAAATAATTATATACAAAATCTTCTTGTTCACTCCTTTTGGACTCCTCTTTTCTTTCCTTCTTTGACGATGCTTTCCTTTTATAACACTTTTTCTTTCCTTTTAGCTTCGCTCCAAATCTGAAAGCAAACAAGAAATACCAAAACGCGTAAAAAAGAACAAAAAAAATAAAAAAATAATAAAAATAAAAATAAAACCTAAAAAATAAAAATAAACCTAAAACAAATCTAAATACAAGTCCGCGTCGACGGCGCCAAAAATTTGATAGGCTCGGAAACCTACAATAATAATACTGCAAGTGCACAACGTCTAACTAGTAGACAATGGCAAGTACAGGTCGTTCCCACGAGGAGTGTGAAATACCCTACTAACTAATACCAAAAACAAAGTAATCAAATAAGATGATGCTTAACAATTTTTCAGATTTCAGAACAAAATGAAATAAAAAAAAATAAGCTATATACAAAAATTGATATCAGTCAGAGTGTATTATGCAACCACTCCCCGGCAACGGCGCCAAAAATTGATGTGATTTTAATGTTGTTGTAAAGTGGTAGTAAAAGTTCGTTCAAAGACTTGTAAAGATTGATTTTAGACTTATATACAAAGGAATGTCACAAATATCGAGAGGTACTGGGACTTAGGATTTCACCATTAATCACATTCAATTGGTTCATATAATGATTCATAACGGTTCTAGCTCTTTTGTTGACTCTTTTCTTTGCCAAAAGTAGATTTTATAAAATATTAATTGTAAATCATAAGCATGATGCATCAAAAGCTTTAAATCTAAGCATACGTCATCAGACAAAATCACAACTAATTAATAAAAATCGTAAATCAATTAAATCAATGCAAAAAGTCATGAAGAATCATTATAGTTACCAAGCAATTGTGAAACATGGATTCCTCCGCCGTCCCAGTGTTGGGGTTTAGCTCATTAGGCTCAAAACACCCTCAAAAGATTGATACATGGCTCGAAAGGTGTTTTATTGGTGAAAATATAATACACATATATTCGCAACGGTTTTTAGACGCTACAGAAATTACTGTTACAATTTATAAGACTGTTGAACAATAATAGTTTATTGATGCAGCAGAACTGCGACCGTCTTTGTTGGTCCAATGTTCTTCGTCTCCTCCTTCCTCAGCAGCAACAGCTACTTACTCTGCAATTCGTATTCTTTGCCTCTGCAGCCTCCCTTAGGTCCCCAAAATCTCGACTCCCTCTTATGGCTTCTACCAACTCCTTATATACCTAACAGGTCCACCAATCTCCCGATATAAATCCGAGAACAACTCGGTTTTCTTTTCCCTAAAGAGACGGAGTTTCCTTTTATATGTTGGTTCCTTTACACGTATTCCAGCAGCCAAACCTTCCTTATTGGATGTAGTCGAATCCTGCAAGATTATCTTCTCTCCCTGCAGCATGTAATTCCCATAACAAACCCGAGTCTGTATCACTTCTCTGTTTCGTGATATACGCAGAATATTCTTTCTTTCCCAAAACGAACTCTCTTACCAACCCTGTTGTGTTGTACCAAGCCCATGCAATCCATATCCGTGAATCAAACACCGAGAATGTCGTCCAAACGTTTCCCAGAATTCCGGTAACTTTTCTTCACCTCTGTTTCACTTCAACACGATTCTGCAGCCAATTTTGATCGATCAGAAGACATATAACAGGCATGTTATGCTCTAACAGGTCCATGCCAACACAATCCCGCCTTTGAATCTCTTCAGAAGTCCCTCAAAACTCGAACCCTAAACTGTTCTCGCTGCAAACTTATTCTCACACCAAAACTGGAAATTCAAATTAGAGAAGAAGGTGCCCCTTAACCATTCCCGGGGTGCCAATAACACTTGGGTGTCCTGGGGTGTAAATAGCAAGTTGGTGCCCCTTAGTAACTGAGGTGTCCCTTATCCAAATGAGGGGTGCCTTTAGTGATTTTCTCCCACGAGCGCAAATACCACTTTTCGAGCCAATTTTTCCATACATGTTTATTTCCTATGTTGCACGGACACGGACACGGGACACAGTTACGACACGACACGGTTACGGGGACATGTCAAATCTCAAAAATACGGGTTGCGGGGACACGTTATATATATTACTCACATCATTAAAATAAAATATTACTACAATCTACACAACAAAATAATTACTCTTATTTTTAAAATATTGATTACTAATTATATAAAATTAATAATAATGTAATAATGGTAAAGTTTTTTATGAATAATTGCTTGGATTTGACTAAAACAAGAATAGATTAGCATTACATTTAGTTTATTTTGATTTTCCAAACCAAAATAAATCATTTATGACGTGTCCGAAAGTGTCCAATTGGTGTCCGCAAAGTGTCCAATACCAATTTTTACGCGACACGTGATGTGGCGTGTCCATCGAGTATCGGGAAGTGTCGTAACCGTGTTGTGTCCGCCACGGTTACGGCATCTTTCTTGAAGTGTCCGTGCAACATAGTTTATTTCTCTTACCAACCATGTTGTGTTGTACCAAGCCCATGCAATCCATATCCGTGAATCAAACACCGAGAATGTCGTCCAAACGTTTCCCAGAATTCCGGTAACTTTTCTTCACCTCTGTTTCACTCCAACACGATTCTGCAGCCAATTTTGATCGATCAGAAGACACATACCATGCCTGTGATGCTCTAACATGTCCATGCCAACACAATCCCGCCTTTGAATCTCTTCAGAAGTCCCTCAAAACTCGAATCCTAAACTGTTCTCGATGCAAACTTATTCTCGCGCCAAAACTGGAAATTCAAATTAGAGAAGAAGGTGCCCCTTAACCATTCCCGGTGTGCCAATAACACTTGGGTGTAAATAGCAAGTTGGTGCCCCTTAGTAACTGATGTGTCCCTTATCCAAATGAGGGGTGCCTTTAGTGATTTTCTCCCACGAGCGCAAATACCACTTTTCGAGCCAATTTTTCCACACATGTTTATTTCTCCAAAAATACCTACAAAGAGATAAAATACCAAAATAAGTACAAAATTGAGCACTAACAATATATACAATTGAGATTATATCATACATAAAAATGTGTTTATCAAAAGCCCGGTAACATAGGTCGACTGATCGATATGAGATTGGCTTTGGACGCAATGAGTACCAAATATGTTGTGTTCGACCCTTACAAGGAGGCTAGAGGAAACCGCCAAGTTTTGAGGTTTGGTAACTTTGCATTTTACCATGGGTCGTTGTTCCACCCAAAAGGATACGTTATGGCTAATCCTACACGTGTGATGCGTCAACTTGGATATAAGCAATTAGCACATTTCCAGACGGCCTCTTTTCAATGTTTCGATCTTGACCTTTCTCGGTGCTATTCAACTCCAAATCGGTTGCATGTAGAGTATGTTACAAAATCGGACCCAACAGATTGGAGGGATATGGAACCACGTCGTTTGGTAGATATTAGTCAGTGGGAGAAGTTGGAGATTGCTGAAAACGGTGATGAAGTTGATGCCGACTACATGGAAGATTACCTGCAATGGTCACATCCTTATGTCGTTCGCCCGGATGACGTCCAAGTTCCTCCCCAGAAAAACCCTCCCGTTCCAACTCCCGCACAGGCACCACCTACGATGACCCAACTTAATAAGACCGTTGGATTGCTAGTAAGTATTGTTAATGCTTCGTCGTTTAATATACACATAATCTTATATGTATACTAATTATTTGTTTGATGTATTAAACTAGTGGCGTCGGCTTGGCAAGTTAAAGAAGATGTTGGGTTGCAAGTACCAGGAAGGAGAGGTGCTATCCCTTGAAGAAATGAAAGAATTCGAGGAAAAGGTTGATAGAATTGAAGAAACCGACCCTAGTGCAAAAGCTTTGTTCGGGGAAACTAAGAACAAACCGGCCCAAAAGAAGCAAAAGACCCAGTGATTAACTCTTTAGTTGTGTTTCTTTTTTTTGGATGGTGGTTGTCACGTCTTGAAAAATTCTGAACTTGTTTTCGTTTGTACCTCGTGGTTAACTCTTTAGTTGTTTGGTTTGCTTTTGGTTTAGGATACCTGGATTAAGAACATTTGATAGCAGAATCCGTTGTTTGGTTTATGTTGAACATGTTTTGATTTCTAGTGATTCGTTTATGTTGAACATGTTTATCCTTGCAAGATTTATTTGCGACTTTTACCGGCATAGATAAGTTTAGGTTCAACAATGCCGGTACCTAGACCGGCACTGTTGAATATTTATAAATCAATGCCGGTCCTAGGTACCGGCAATGAAATTGTTTATAAAACCATACCGGAATAAGAAGATTAAAAATTCCATGTTCATGTATAGATATTCGAAGGTACCGGCACAGTAGTATTTTCTAACATCTATGCCGGTTTTATGATATTTTCAAATTTTCATAGTTGTTAGAAAACCGGCACTGTAAGCTTGATTTCTTCCATGCCGGTACTTTGCTAGTTGTGAATATAAATCCATTTCGAATGCTCTTTTATTTTATTCCTAAGTAATCTATTACATTGGATTTGAAACTTTTAATTAAAACATGTTAAAAAACATGGCATGGATTACATTTGGTTAAAGATAATCTATTTCCATATCTTTCAACAATTGCGGAACCTTTGAGCCTTTCCCAAATCTCTTCGAAGACATCGTCCGGGATGGGGGTGTCAAGGATCATCTTCATTGGTTCTTCTTCTCTTTCAACATATTCCTTTCCCTTCATATAACACCCATCACACCCAGCGATAGGCTTTCATTGGCCCTTGTGGTTTTCTCTTGACTCTGCTAGTTCAATAGCTTTGTCAAACCATTGAAACTCATCGCACTTTGGGTGATTCAAACACCTTAGAAACATTCTTCCATTTTCAGCATCATCAGTTTTTGCAATCCAAAACCGGCGTGTCCCATCACAGCTTCTACACTTTGAATAAATAAAAGGAGAGTCCATGGCTAGATGAGAAGGTGACTTGCAAATTTGACACTTGCAATGATGACTCTGTAAGAGAAGATTATATTAGTCATGAGTTATAGTAGTGAAGATCATATTGTTAGTAAATCTACTTACTTTGCAAATAGAGGTAGATGATGAATCCCCCATCCTTTGTGAAGCTTTAACCGTGCTTGCTTTCTTGAGAGAATGATATTTGTTATTTGGTTGTTGGTTTGTGTAGATTTTTCCAAAGGAATGGGGGTATTATATAGAAATAAATCTCCAACGGTCTTATTTTTCAAAAAACTAGCCGTTTTTATTGAATTTAACAACTGCCGGCATAGTCGTTATTATAGATTGAATGTCGGTTCCCTGTACCGGCGTTTCAAAGTGTTTTGAAACCATGCCGGTATTGGCTGCATATTTGGCCCAATCTCTGTAAAAACATTCCCTTGTACCGGCATTGTCAGCTTATGATAAACCGTACCGGAAGCATATGCCGGCATCCTATTTCACAGTTACTGCAATGCCGGTTGTGGCGATTTTCAAAAATACTAGTCGTTGACGTTTTTCTCTATATAAAGAGAGCTAATTCTTGGACCCAAAAGCCAAAAACTCATGTTCTTATATATCTCCTTGAGCCTCTTAACTTTGAAACCCTAAACCCTAGAATAATCATCAATAAATAGCTTAGTATAGTACCTAATCCCACATACAACAAATGGCATCGTTCGACTCTGAGGAAGATTTAGCAATCACCCAAGCATGGTACGCTGAAACTCGTCCTTCAACTATAGATAACAGCACGCGGGATTCCATGTGGTTGAAGATTTTTAACAAATTTATTCACGATTACGGTAACCCGAAAGGAAGAACTGCTCAACAAATCGAGCAACGACACGACATCATCCTAAATGCGGTGGTTGAGTATCTAAAAATGAAACACCGGATCGACCACGCTACCCACAATAGATTGTCCCCTCAACAACTCGTAAGTATCTTTATGATTAGTTCGACACAATCTACTCTTTTTCAATTTTTATGTAACAAACAAAGTTTGCGTGTTGTTTTTGTAGCATGAAGCCGTGAAAACGCGTTACTTAGAAGAAAAGGGAGAACCATTCATGTTTGAAGCCAACGTGAACCATATTGTAACCAAAGTCACGGAGTACCACCAGCTGGGTGAATCAGAAACGGATTCTTCTTAAGAAGATTGATAGTTTAGTGTTATTTGCTTAGGTTTTTAGGGTATCCAGTTAGGTATTTCGTAAGGTTTTGTGGGTACATCTCTATGTAATCCCTCACGAGACTATAACTCGTCCACTTGGGTCACCAAGTGGTTTAAAGGCTTGATGCACGTGCTAAGTGCATTCGTTGTTCTGTCGACAAGGTTACGTTCGAAATAAATTATAGTTCCGGCTTAGTATGTAAACATATTTCAATTGCCTAATGGTTCCGACGTGCATTGTAGTATATTAATCTATGCCGGTATTAAGTGTTGGCATGTAGGTTAAGCTTATACCAATGCCGGATCGTTCAAAATTCAATGCCCAACGGCTATTTTTTAAAACCATAAACTCGCTTTATAGTGCCGGCGTTGATAGTAGGTCACTGACAATGCCGGCACTAAAAAGCCTTTGTGCATTCATCTATTTAATGCAATGGATTCACCCATTGCACTTGATACCTCCAATGGCAAATCCATCAGCAACTACCGATTTCATTATTGCCATGGAAAAAGACAAACTTATGAAAAACAAACTATCCACTCCAATGGGAAATCAATTATCATCCACCACCAACTCAAATCCATCAATAAAAACCGATTTCATCATTGCCATGGAAAGAGAAAAACTCAAGAAGAACAAACTATCCACTCCGTTGGGAAATCAATTATCAATCACCAACTCAGTTTCCCTTATACTAGAAAAACTAAAAAGGAAGGGAGAAACCACCAAGTCAATTGCCACAATGGAAGAAGAGATAGTTAAGAGGAAAAGAGAAGAAGAAGAGGAAGCAAAGCTTGAACATTATCGCAAAGAAGCTAAAGAAATCCTTAAACGTCAAAAACAATCTAAGATAGAAGCGGATGTCGAGGAAGAAACCGAGTGGATTAAAAATTACTACATAGTATCGGATTTCCAGGAAGATCACCGCCCTTCGAATCTTTTTTGGGGTCTTGTTAGGACTGGTCCTTACATGAATAACTACTTGGAAGGTAAGAAATGCAGAATTGATTACGGTGATCTCTATGTACAAAATCGAACAATTGCACTCATAAAGTTATGTCGCAAATACAACGAGTTTCTTGCAAGATACAGAGGGAATAGGTATCAAGCTCAGGACGCATATACCAAGTGGAGAAAAGAGCCTTTTAGGCATTTCGAATCTGCTTTGCTTATTGAATCTCGTTCCAAGAAATGATGTTATTTGCAATTGGCTTGAGATAACGTCGTTTTATGTGTAACGTTGTTTATGTTTATTTCCTTAAGAAATGATGTTAGTTGCAATTAGTTTGGGTTAATGTTTTTAAGTTTATTTCCTTAAGATTATGTGGTTAATGTTGTTTATTTCATCAATTTTCTTTCCCCTACCGGCATTGACAAATACACCAAATACTATACCGTTACCTGTGCCGCCGTTGAATTGTGATCACCAAATACTTATTGTCAGAATACCGGCATTGAATTGTTCCATTTGTCCATGCCGGCATTCTGACGGTTACAAACACAAGTTATGTGGCAGTTACAAACTCATTCATTTCACTTATTTGACGGTTACAAACTATTTTATCCCACTTATTTGACGGTTACAAAATCCTTAACACTAGTTTATGCGTCGGTTAAAAACTCCTTCATTCTATTTAAGTGATGGTTATATAAAGGAAATCATTCAATCTCCATTTTTATTCAATTTCCCTTTTTGTTTCATCTTCTATATCAAAGACAATGGGTCGTCGCAAACCTCGTGAAAAACCCATACCCAATCTCAAGAATCATTGATGAAGGTGGTAAATCGAAATCAAAAGCGCAAGAACTGCCTGAAGAGTCTGATGGTGAGGCGAGAATAACAAATTTGCTTAGGTAAGTGATGTATATGTTGAATTGAAGTTTTTTACTTTTAGGGTGTATCCCATAGTAGAAAACACAAAGTGAAATTATGTTGTTTAGTCTTTCTACTACACTAAAAGTAATTTTTAAAATTCCAATTTGAAGCTCAGTTGCATGTTTGATTCGCGGTAGAATACAATTTGAAAATCATGCCAGATTATGTCTTGAATCCCGATTTTATTGCATGCGTTTACCGGCATACATATTTAATTGAATACCATGCCGGTTCCCTGTCCCGGCTTTGTATATTTCATCAATACTATGCCGTTTTCATTAGCCTATTTTGTTAAAATCTCTGTACTAAAATCCCACTGTACCGGCATTTCAAATTTCTATCTAACAATGCCGGTTCTCAATGCCGGCATTGTCGATATGTTAACTTACTATGCCGGTTTTTTGTTGCAAAAAATGTTCATTCTCTGTCTAAAATTCAAAGACAACCGGCATGGTATTTTAATTGATTAGAGTGCCGTCACCTTTGCCGGCACTTATGTTAAGTTCGATTTCTATGCCGGTTGTCATTATATAACTCAGTTTGCATATTGGAATATAGGTCTAAAGCAGCAGAAAAGAACAAAGGAAAAGGCAAAGTTGTTTTAGAAGCAAAACGTAAGTCTTCTCGACGTAGCCGTCCTGATCCGGCTACTGCTAAGGTCACAATTCGGGATCAACCTATAAGCTACCCAACCAGCAGTGATGATGATGATGAGTGGAAAACATATCCTGTACCCGAACGAGCAGGTGGATCATCCTCACAAGCAGGTGGCTTAGGACAGACTGATGTTGGAGTTGAAGCCCCTAAGGATAATGAAAAGGCACCCCAAACCCACTTTCCTGATAAGTATGACATGATTCCAGAACGCGATGATGGCAAACATTGGGGTGAACCGATAAACCCGCAACTCTTATTTGCCTACAAACACTCTTGGGCTCGTTGGATCTATCAAACTTATGTAAGACGTTTGCATCTTGTTATTATATTATTTATCTGTGATCAAGTGAATTTAATTTACTTTGGTGTGTTTTTATAGGACCACTAGAACGCCTTCCGTGTTAGCCGCCATCAACAATCGGATGTATGGCCTTTGAAGCTTGAGTGTGACGCTGTTAAAGCAGTAGTCAAAGCATCTGGGTGGTATCCCGCGATAAAAATTATGTGGCCACCGATACCGTCACGGCGAATCCGCTTTTTGGAGAGGTTTTTTTGGGTGACCATCATCCGCTTTTTGGAGAAGTTAGAAGCCTGGAATGGGACAAGATCTATGAGCAGCGACTAAAAAGTTGTTTGGATGGGACAAGGAAACCACTTTGATTCGAAAATAATTTGAAGTAAGAATACAACTGAAGAGAATTGATGAAGATTTTGAGTTCAAATGAATGGGTAATGTGAATTCTCGAGATATCACAACATCAATTAAAAATCATGACTCGTTGACTCAACCAAAGACTCGTCGTAATTGGTGTTTGGCTGTCGAACACGAAGAACAAGGAATTGAATCCGAACAAGTCCCGAGTCGGCAGGAGTATGGCCGGAAACAAAGTCTGAAGTGCAGCCGAGCGGATGGTGATGGCAGATAATGAGTCCTGGAGCATTGCAGGGATGTAGTCGGGTTGGAAATAATTGCATGTCCAACATTGAGATGCTCACATGAGTTCAAGAAAGGCCAGGGAATAAATGAGAGAAGAGTGTTGGTGTTGACTCCGAAATTATAGGTAAATAATATGAAACGGGGGAATGATGCAGCCTAGTGGGGTCAAGAATGGTGAGATAGAAGATGCTTGAAGGGGCTGTCGTTGGAGTCTTTACAAGCAAAACAAGTCACGATGGTGATTGATAAAGTTGTTGCAAGGGAACCGAATTTAGGTGATGTCAGGAGCCGAGATGTTCAGAAAGCAAGACAAGGAGAAAGCCGTGTTTTTTAGTTTTTTCTCTCAATATTATCGTATGGGCACGATTGATGGGATTGCAATATGATTGAATGTTTGTTTAGTCGAGTCTAGAATTGATTTGACTGATTTTAGGTTTTCATCGAGCAATAACCTTGAATACGAGTAATGATATGATTCTAGGTTGTAGTGATACATCCTCGTAGTCATGTAGAAATTGACCTTTGTTCGAATTGTTTGCGTAATGTATTACAATTGCATTGATTAGCCTATTTCGAAACTTAATGCTCCTAGGAATTGAACTTGATTAGCGCAAGGCGTTAGGTTAAGGTAGAATTCACATACGTTGGTGCGTGTTGATAACTTTGGAAATTACTATATTCTTGCAATATGCATTTTATGGCTTTTGATGATAGCGCTTAGATTAAATACGAATTCTATTCATATATATTCATAAACTTGTTTACAATTGAAGATGAAACTTTATCCAATATTTTCACATCCTTGATTTGCGTGATTTATTTCTTTTGTTTACTTTTCGTTTATTTTTATTTACACAATCGTGAATTCTTCCTGGTGCTTTATAGGAAACCATAACAATTCGACAACCTAGACCTGGTGAAACGATCAAGAGCCTATTCAAAGGGAGCTTGAGGATGATGCATTTATGAAAGTGTTCTAAAAAAGTTTTTATGATAAAATTTGGATCCGCAAAAGAATATGTGCCTTACAACAAGGAGGAATAATTATGACCAATATTGTAGTAATAGCTTGCAAATGATTATAATGATGATGTTTACGTTCTATACTGGGTTACGGCAGAAACGGACGAAGAATGGTTGCAAGGTTTGATAGAGGACCATGATATAAAAAGAGGTGAATAATTCACTTGAATTTTTCAAGGATGAAGAGGATTCGTACTGAAAGGTTTATCTAACCCTTTGCCTATTGTTTCTTCTCCTTTACCTCTTATTGGTTTGAATGTAAGTGCTTCAAAAATATTGTTGAATGATTTTATATCTCGATATCCGCCATTAGAGATACTTGATTCTCATACTTTGCAGGTTATGGAACAAGAAACCGTGGAAATACCCGACTTGTGTGGACAAGAATAAGTGTGGGGGGTAACTTTTATTTCATAGCTTCACTTTTGCTTTATTGTACTAATATTTGTGTGAAGTTAGTGTTTCCAAAACAGGTTCTATGGACGGATCCCCAACTTTTCCGATTATTGGTGTATGGGGAATGAATCTTACAAGAAGCTAAGTCGGGCCGTCGACTTTAAAACAAGCGCTGGGAGGCAACTCCACCGGTTTTGTATCTCTTACCCTTTTGCATTTTATTTTTGTTTTGTTTATTTATTTTTTACTGATACCATGCATTTTCCTTTTGGCGAGATGACCATCATCCCAAAGATGTCCAAAGGATAATAGGTCTTGAGGTTCTTGGAAAGCCGTTAAGGTAGGAGATGACTCTAAGGACCTGGAATGGGACAAGATCTATGAGCTGACTAAAAAGTTGTTTGGATGGGACAAGGAAACCACTTTGGAAAATATGTACAAGACAAGCCGTTCCCAGACAAAGACTATCACATTCGTCAAACTCGTTGAATTGTTTGGGAACACGAAGAACAAGGAATTGAATCCCGAACAAGTCCAGCAAACTGCCGCGGCTTATAAGTTGTTCATCTTGGGCTCAACTATATTCCCTGACGCCAATGGTAATAGGGTGCATATGAACAACCTACAATACTTGGATCCGTTGGAAAAGGTTCATGATTATTCATGGGGCACTGCTTTCTTGGCACATTTTTTGGCAGAAATGCGTCGAGCTTCTAAGGCGAACGCCCATCAATTTAATGGGAATTTCACTGTACTTCAGGTATAGTCAACTACTTATTTTTTGATTTTTGTCATTAAATTTGTTAGTTTCCAATTATTTATTTTCTTATACATTTCATTGGAACGATCTTTCATTGGCGTAGGTGTTGGCTTATGAACACTTCACAAAATTGTTCATATGGTATAAAGGATTGAAGATTTTCACTGAATATCAAGAGAATAGTCCTCTAGGTCAGAAATACTACTTCAACAATACCCCAAGGCCCAATAACAAAAAACGGTTATTAGCAATGAGATTGGCTTTGGACTCGGTGGATGTCCAAGATGTTGTGTTTGATCCATATAGGAATGCCAGAGGAGTTCACTTGCAAAGGCGTGACAATGTTTCATTTTACAACGGACCGTTATTTCATCCAAAAGGATTTGTTATGCATAACCCTCGCCGTGTAATGCGCCAACTTGGGTACAAGCAGAAAGATCTCACGGATACATCTTATCAGAAATTCTCTCATGACTTTCCTCAATGCCAATCAAATGAGAACCATACTCTCGTAGTTTACGACCCAAAACCTATTCTTGCATATTGGAGTGAAAGGGAAGAAAAGGACTTGTATTGGATAGGGCTGATTCGGAATTGGCTGAGAACGGTTATGAGAGTGAACCAGCCTTCCTAAGAGGCCATCGGAAGTTCACGCATCCTTATGTTGTACGCCCCGATATCGTAGTTGTTCCTCCACCACCAGCACATCCCTCCACAACTCCGGAAACTGTACCCGCACTTGTACAGCACGTTACGTTATTGGTACGTACGTCTTGTTCATTTCCATTCTTTTAATCTATGTCTATGAACTTATACAATTGTACATACTAAGTACATGTTTAAAATTTCCTTAACAGCGTCAGCGGATTAGAAATTTGTCAAAGTTCTTTAAGAAAAAGAACAAGAAAGGAGAGGTGCTGACCCAGAAAGAAATGGAGAACGTCGAGCAAAAGATGGACAAAATTGAAGATCCGAAGGCAAAAGACTTGTGGGGCGAAAGGAAGAAGAGGGTACACAAGAAGCCAAGAACCGAGTGATCGTGTGTTTATTCTATAGTATTAGTTTGGTTTGAACAATCTAGTGTTGGTTTATGTTTGTTTGTGAGTCTTAAACAATGTGTTTGTTTGTGTGTCTTTATAAACTCTTTGCTTGACTTGGTTTATGTTTGATTTGTTTTCGGATTAGAACCACATAACTTTGGAGTTTGTTCTTGTATACAGTCTAGTATTTTTATTATATTTATTATTTTGATAAACTTGTGTCAAATTACCTCTTTTACAGAGTTTGAATGTGCCCAGATCACTTAAATTTCTAAGTTTTTCTTCATTACCGGCATTCTCGAGAACAGTAACAACAATTTCGGTTCTCTAAATGACAGAGTTCCGGCATTTAACTGTGTTTGGATACTATGCCGGTTTTCTGTAATCTCCATGACAAATATGATTTTGACATTAAACCAGCACAGTAATGATGTTAATTTCAATGCCGGAAAGGTCACTGATTTCTCTGGAAGTTTTTTCTGCATTTCCGGCATGGGTTTAAACGAAAGTCTACGCCGGTACACAAGTTCCGGAGTTGTAAATATAAAACACAACTATGCCGGCATGGGCATCAAAATATGATTTAATATTTACAATTCAGACTTCCAAAAAAACAAAACATTGCGTACTACTGAACCACATAAATCCAAATTACTCATCGTCGCCTCCACACGTAATGGGTTGCATCTTCTCCTCTTGGAGCGGTTTTTTTGATAAGGCCAACGCATCCCAAAATTTGTGATTCTCCTCATACGATGCCATCCATCCCTTCCAGATATTGGGATCTAGACCCTTGTTTTTAATCATCCCACAGATAGGTGGAAATAGATAATTTTCTTTCAGTTTTAGAATAACGAAATGATTACCGTTCACGAACGCCAAAACAACTCTTCTCTTCTTAAGGGATCCTTCACATTTTTGCCACTTTGGGGTAAATGTTACTTCTACGGTGGGGGTAAAATAATGAAAAACACATCTAAATGTATCCACCACTAGATGCCCACAAAGCGGCATTCTCATCCAATATTCAGAAGGAAGAAAGTTCATCTGTTGCTCGGGCCCCAATACTTGAGCATGCATATTATCAAACCCCTTGCCTACACCAACCAATTGCTCATAAAAGCTCCTCTTGTTCACAAGTTGTTCGGCCATCCTCATTCTAGCATATTGGCATGGTGTCATACCTCTACTAACCGCCGTGTCAAAGATTCCTAATTGTTCGATCCACAAAGACTATAGCCACAATTTCCATCTCCGTCGATATCATCCGTATATAAAATATACTCGCAAATAACCTCAGGAAGTTGGTTTATGTAAGACTGTATCTTGGTATGATAACTTCTAATTGTCCTACCTATTCTGGGATCCTTATACATCTTCATATTACCCTTTTGTAACAATAATATATCCAAACCATCATCTGCAATCTCTACACTTGCAATATCTTCGATATGTGATGGGAGTCCGTACTTCCTTGGCCTACCCCTTCCACTTCGAACTAAAACTACGTCAACTTTGCTATCACTTTGGTTTGTCACCAACTTTGCCTCGTCACCTTGTTGTTCTTTGTCACTTGATGATGATACCTTTGGCGGCCTACCCCTTTTCCTTGGAACCTCCGCTAGATCGACTATGGGTATGGCTTCGGAATGCTCACCTTGTTGTTCTTTGTCACTTGATGATGATACCTTTGGCGGCCTACCCCTTTTCCTTGGAACCTCCGCTAGATCGACTATGGGTATGGCTTCGGAATGCTCACCTTGTTGTTCTTTGACACTTGATGTTGATACCTTTGGCGGCCTACCCCTCTTCTTTGGAACCTCCGATGATTTGGCTTTTGGTGTGGATACGATTCCTTCATTTGTTGTTGACTTAGCGGTTCCTTCCTTGGCCTACCTCTTTTGTTTGGAACCTGCACTTCCACGAACCTTTGTTCCGAAATCTCACATGCAGTTAGGTCTCGTTTCTTACTTGCCGCGAGTTCTTCTTCATGTTGAGTCATTTCTTTCAATTCTACCCTTTGTTTTTTCCTATTGGTTTTAGTTTGTGGTCTACCTATTGGATCTCCCTTTCTTGGCTCTTCGCTTTGTGCGATCCATGGACGAGTAATTAGCCTTAGTTGGCTCAACAAGACTTGTCGGCTTACCGAGGTGCCACGTGAGTAAGCTTCGAAGAATTCCTTTGCTTCGTTTGTATCCCATGGAGATTTCCCGGGATCTCCCGAAGGGGGAGGGTCGAAAGATAGTTGCTTCCAAAATGGATCAATAACCTCAATAGGTATCACTTCTTCATACTTCACAAGCATATGACGACACGGAAGCCCCAATGAAGACATGTTGGGACAAATACACACATCACCCGGTTTTCCGTAATTTTTCTCATATTCCATTTGTCTCATCATATGTTTTATTGCCCAATGAGATACGTTGGATTCTATTCCTTGGAGCAACTTACCATAACGAAGAAATTGAGTCATCCTTTCCATCGAGCTTTTCTCAAAAGCATCATTGATCCTATTGATATCTTGCTTAAAGTATTGCTCCATTGCCTCGGTGACCGTAACCACATTGCCTTGACCGGACTAGATGAGATCTTTAAATCTCCCATGAGCGGCCTCAGCTGCACTAGTTGCTTCACTCTTGAAGTTTCTATACCGGTTTGTCCATGCACGCACAAATTTTTCCTTGAACTTATCCAACCATTGAGTCCGACAATACCAGACGGCGATGGATAAACTTCGTTCCAATCGGCAATAAACTTCTCCAATCTCTTTTCGTACATAACCTCGGTAAGAGACCAATAAACTTTCTCCCAATCTCTTAGAAATTCCAACCACTTTTTATGATTTTCCGCATGTTCTTTGTCCACTCGCTCCTTTATCTTGCCTCTCTCATCTTCTTCTTCTTCTTCGGGGGATAGTTTGTTCTTTCGAACATCTTCCTCTAGTTGTACCATCATTCTCTTCTTAATATCCGCCTTTCCGGATTCAAACAAGGCATGAAAAGTTTTTATGATATTTTGACGTATATGATATGTACATAGGAAATTTTGTGCGTCCGGAAAGATGTCGGATATTGCTTTCATTAATGCGTCATCGTTATCGGTTACGATGACCCTCGGAAGTTGATTTTCCCGGAAGAACAATTTCAATTGTCGTAATGCCCAATGATAATTATAGTCCCTCTCATTTTCCATTAAGCACCAAGCCAATGTGAATGTTACCTTGTCCGAGGTTTGCCCCACGATGTTGAACAATGGCATATTGTATTTGTTTGTCTTGTAGGTGCAATCCATCAAAAGAACACCACAACATGTATTTGCCAATTGTGAGAGCAAATGATGTGAAATGAATATTTGAAGGGGCTTCTCGTCCGGCCCTCTTTAATGATACGCGTGTAGTTGTGATCCCAAACTATCTTCTCAAATTCTTGCATAACGCTCCTCCCTTCCCATTCCACCCTTCTAATAGTTGCTTTTGCGGCATAAATTATACGTAGAGAAGACACGTTAGTATCATCCTTTTCCTTGAAGCCTCTGAGAATTTGTCTCGGTTTGATAAGTGCTTTGGTCAATCTCTTTACATCCTTGAACTCGTCAGGTTTTAGCTTCGCAACTAAGGAGTGACCAACAAAATCTTTCGGATCCCGGTGGTTATGACAGCCACACAAAACCTCACAATCCCAATTTTCATGTCATTTAAACGGAATACACGCTTAAACAGGAAATTATTCTTCCTCGTACGAGTCTTGTATACCCTATTAGTCTTCTTTGGATATACATAATCCTTTCTCTTGTGGCTATTCTTCTCCTTGTATTTCCCACTTCTCTCGCAAGCCATCTCAAAACGCCTCTTCGAACCTTCGGTATTCCTCACCAACACACACATGTTCTTAAGAGCCGTCTCTTTAGCCCAAGCGATTATTTCCTTTCGATATGTTATTCCCTACATAAGAACAATTTAGCATTCATTAGAAGGTTCATTACTAGCAATCCATTAGTAAAGTTCAAGATACTAGGTGAAAAGTATTCTTTGGTCACATACCGGAGGGATTTTATAGTATTCCGACGTATCCCGATAAAGCGGCTTTGCATTTGTTGGATCAATATATGTCACCACCTAAAGATCGAATGAAAATAAGTTCCAAACACAATTACAACACTATGCCGAAAACCCGTACCGGCATGCTCGACCATTGTTCCGGCATAGTCTAAGTTAACCAAAACGGAAGACCAAATTTGAAACCTATTCCGGCATAAATTTTTCATTAGAAAACAACGCCGGAAGCACGAGTGCCGGCATCCTCGTAATCGATTGTCCCAAGCCGGTACACAATTCCGGCATTGAAGATATTTGATATTGAATGCCGGAATTTAGCTTTGGAAAACATTTATTTCTGCATGTTTTTTTTGTAGGTGCCGGCATTAAAAAGTTGTAACTGAACAACGCCGGTTTTAATGCCGGCATTATCGATATTGATGGTACCACGCCGGTACCCAGTTCTGGCGTTGATATTTATTAAGTTTCAATGCCGGTTTTAGGTTTGGGATGGTACTGTTTCCTGTATGTTTTTCATGCAGTACCGGCATGGTAACCTATCAATACAACCATGCCGGTTGCATATTCCGTAGTATATTCCTTGGTAGGTAAAAAGGTTATCTGAGTACCTGCATAGCTGTTTAGAAGAATGATATGCCGGATCAATATTCAAAATGGGGGATATCGGTCTACCGGCATGGTCGTAGTATGAATACCATGCCGGTACCCTTACTACCGGCATGGTCGTAGTTTGCATACCATGCAAGGTACCGGCATGGAATTCATACAACTACCATGCCGGCAATGAGGTTTTTCAGTTGAAAAAATGGCGGGTTTAAAGAAAAAAATCGATTTTTCGACATCTTAGCAGCTTTACCTGTGTGTTGGGGATGCTAGTATTTAGTGCAAGTTTACTTTCTTGTGTTGGTTCTTCAAGAAACTCTCCATACTCGTCAAAATCATCATTCAAGGGTGTTGGCTCAACAAAGAGTTGCAATTGAGAGTTGTTGTCGTTAGCTGAAGATTCAAGATATGCTCCTTGTTGTAGTTGAGCTAAAGGTTCAGCAGCAACAATTCTCTCTTCACAATCATCCTCCATTTTTCCCAAAAAAATTTCTCTCTCAAATTATTTTTCCCTCCTTCTACTCTCACCTCACTAACCCAAATTCAAATAAAACACACACTAATCATTTATAAAAAATCTTATGATTTTACTAATTATTATTAATCACTAATCTTGATTAGTGAGGGGTAGATTAGGTATTACGTAAAATACTTAGATAAGGGGTGACCCCGAATTGATATCTGGATCCAGTTTTTGTCCTTTTCTTATACATCCCCAATTCCTTTTTATATCCCCAATTTCGCGTTCATAAATAAACAAATCTATTAATATCTTTCCTATTAATCTTTATTCCCCTTTTTTTAATAAAAAAATATTTATGGCTATAAGATTTCTGATAATAACTTCCACTTATTGATATGTAAGATTACATACTCCAAATATAAGATCGATAATTAGTCGATATATTTGATTTTATTTTATTTTAAACTTTTCCGAATAATAAAATTATCTCATATATATGTTATTTTTTAATTTTAGTAATATGTTGTGATACCAACACCTTCCACACGTATTTCCTTAATTAGTCTTTCCTTATTTAGTTTGTTTTGGTTAAGTTAGTTATTTAATGCAACTAGAATTGCTGCGCAACTTGTTAGCCAAGCAATTGTCAGCTATAAGTACATATACTTTGCTATTTTTAAGATATAACAAATATAATTAAACTCTTCAAAACCCTCTCTGCTATTCTCTATCTCTCAATTCTCTCTTAATTATCTCTAAATTATCTCTTTTCTTCATTCAAATCACTTGTTTTCCTGTAGGTTTGAGTTCTTTGATTGTTGTTAAGGTCTCGAACCATAACATCTGTCATCAGAGCAGGTTAGATTATTATCAAAAAAACCCTAAATTTTTTTCTTTAGCTTCCGCTTGCAACAATGACTCTTACCGAAGAAGTTAACCAACTTATAGCTATGATCAATACCTTGAACACAACTGTTACTGATTTTATGCAAACTGTTATTGATACTTCTGACAATGATGATCAAACGAAAGTCTGCCATGATAGATGCACCGATGATAAGAACGCAAACGTTACATAATACAAGTTTGCAAACTATATTAGATAATCACAAAAAGAGATGGAGACTGTGATGCAAAGAAACACGCAGAATATCAACAATTTGGTCGATCTTGTTACCCGTAATATGGCATCACTCCTCCTTGCTCGTTTTCCTCTCAACACACCTCCTGGTTTTGGCGGTTCGACCGCAATAATAATACCAACAAAGCAATCTTTTGGTATACCTGGAAGTGGTGGTTTAGGTGGCAGCAGTGGTATTCTAGGTTCTCCAATACCTAATAACTTGAAGTTCCCTACTTTTGAAGGAATGGATCCTGCTGGTTGGATTTTTCAGGCAGATCAATATTTTCGGTTACATCATACACTTGAAGCATTAAAAATTGACATTGCTACATCTTATTTCAAGGGTGACGCCAATGCTTGGTACCGCTGGGTTCAACCAAAGTTAATTAATCCTACATGGACAGAATTTTGTTTACTTGTTCGAGAACGTTTTGCTAATAAGACATTTTCTAATCCACGTATGGCTTTGACAACAATTTCTCAGTAAGGATCGGTGCGTGATCACATTAAAGAATTTGAGCAACTTCTCAACTTTGTTACTGATTTACCAGACGACTATGTTATTGATCTTTTTATTCGTTCTCTGAAGAAAGAAATACGATCTGTTGTTGAAGTTTTTGAACCGCCAACATTAGCTGCAGCTTTCAAGAAAGCCATCAAATAAGAGGATGTGTTTCTTTCCAACCATTCTTTTTACAAATCTATTGCGAGGCCAAATCAATATAGACAGTCCTCTACTTTTTCAAGCACTCCATATGATTCAGCTAATGCACCCTTTAAGAGAACTACAATCCCATCTGGAGTAAAACGCCTATCTTTAGACGAACAAAAGATTAGACGTGAACAGGGTCTCTGTTTCAATTGTGATGCACAGTATAAGGCTGGACATGTTTGTGCAAAGCCTTTGAACTCCAGATTATTGATTCTAGAGATGTCTCCAGCAGACACTCTTCCAGAGGATGCAGATTCCACACCATCTGATACAGAAGAGATGCTTACTCCTGCTGCTGCAAATCAGATGCATTATGAACCCACAATTTCATTACATGCTCTTACTGGCTCTTCATTCCCTAACACTATGCGTGTCACAGGTTACATTGCAGGTCAGCCACTCACTATTTTACTTGATTCTGGTTCAACTCATAATTTTTTACACCCTGCAATAGCTAAGAAATGTGGTATTTCACCTAAGTCAGTTAATAATATGAATGTCATGGTTGGTAATGGAGGAATTCTTAAAACTCAAGGTCTTTGTTCTGATATTTCTATGAAATTACAAGATTATCAGTTCACTACTGAGTTTTTGTTGCTAGAATTAAGTGGTTGTGAGGCAATTCTTGGGGTAGAATGGTTGAGGACTTTGGGTAATATCTCTTGGGATTTTGAGAAATTACATATGCATTTTACTTCCAATGCTCAAGTATATACATTAGTGGGTAACAAGTCAGCTTCAATCTTGCTACTTGATAGTATTCCAATGCAGAAGGTATTTCAAGACACTCAGCATGGATTTCTACTTCAATGGGACGCACAATCAACAACTTCAGAGGATGCTTCTCAGGTACCTAATGCAGTTTCAGAATTACTTTCACGTTTCTCTGATTTGTTTGCATCACCAACTGAATTACCACCTCCCAGGGAGCATGCTCATCGTATTCCTTTATTGCCTAACACAGCACCAGTTAATGTTAGACCATATAGGTATCCTTATTTTCAAAAGGAAGAAATTGAGAAAATTGTTTCAGAACTCAAAGAGGCAGGATTTATTAGAAATAGTTCAAGTCCTTTCTCTTCCCCCCGTCCTCTTAGTGCGCAAAAAGGATGGTTCTTGGCGTATGTGTGTGGATTATAGAGCACTTAATAAGGCTACTGTCAAAGATAGATTTCCAATTCCAGTTGTAGATGAACTTCTTGATGAACTGTATGGTGCGATCATATTTTCCAAAATTGATATGCGTGCTGGATACCATCAGATTCGTGTGCATTTAGATGATATTCATAAGACCGCTTTTCGCACACATGATGGCCATTACGAATTTTTGGTAATGCCATTTGGATTGTCTAATGCTCCTGCAACTTTTCAAAGTTTGATGAATGAAATTCTTCGTCCTTATCTTCGAAAGTTCGTATTGGTATTTTTCGACGATATTCTTATCTACAGTAAATCTGAAGCTGAACATATTCAACATGTGCAATTGGTATTTGAAGCTTTACGTGCACATAAGATCTTTCAAACAAAGAAAAGTGTGCATTTGCTAAAAAGACCATAAGTTATTTGGGTCATATGGTTTCTTTTGAGGGTGTGTCAGTTGACTCTGACAAGATATCATGCATCATTCATTGGCCTATTCCTACAACAAAGGAAAGCCTTGAGAGGATTTTTGGGATTAGCTGGTTATTATCGTAAATTTGTCGAGATTATGGTAAGATTAGTGCTCCACTTACTCAATTGCTTAAATTGGACGCCTTTACATGGACTTCTGAGGCAACAACAGCTTTTAACAATCTCAAACAAGCTTTAACTAGTACACCAGTTTTGGCGCTACCTGACTTCACCAAGGAATTTAGTTTAGAATGCGATGCATCTGGTAATGGCTTGGGAGCAGTATTAATTCAAGAAAAGAGGCCTGTTGCTTACTACAAAGAAATCGCTTTCGGTAAGAACCTCAATCTCTCGCCTTATGACAAGGAAATGTTGGCTATAGTTAATGCAGTCAATAAATGGCGACCCTACCTGCTTGGTCGACATTTTAAGATTTACACTGATCATAGGAGCCTAAAATACTTCTTGGAGCAGCGCATTTCTTCATTGGAACAACAAAAATGGTTGTCCAAATTACTTGGTTATGATTATGAGATTATTTACAAATCTGGAGCTTTAAATATGGCGGCTGATGCATTATCTCGTATCAATGATTGTCAATTAATGGCAATTACTATTTCAATATTCTCTGGAATTATTGAGATTGTCCAAGAGTGCCATAATGATGCAGCTTTGAGTCTTATAATTGCAAAATTACGGAGAGACAAGATTATCTGCCACATTACTCTTATATTAATGGAGTACTTCGTTACAAGAACCGAATTGTAGTAGCTTCTACATCTTCATGGTGCTCTAAACTTCTGGATGAATTTCACTCAACTCCAACTGGAGGTCATGCAGGGTATTTGCGAACATATAAACGTCTTCAACAAAAATTTTATTGGTCCGCATGAAGAAGACAGGTTAAAGAATATATCTCTTCATGTGATATTTGTCAGTGCAACAAGGTCAATCAATATCTCCTCCAGGGTTACTTTTTCCATTGTCTATACCTACCGACATTTGGTTAGATATATCTATGGATTTCATTGATGGTCTTCCACCATCTAATAGAAGAACATCTATTTTAGTTGTGGTAGATCGTTTGTCAAGATATGCACATTTTGTGGCTCTTACACATCCTTATTCAAATTGATACATCGTGGCTGAGGTTTTTGTTCGTGAGATAGTGCGCTTGCATGGAATGCCTAAAAGTATCACTAGTGACTGGGATTCAATTTTCATGAGTCAATTCTGGGAAGCTTTATTTTCACTTCAGCACACTCAACTTTGTCGAAGTTCTGCCTATCATCCTCAATCTGATGGCTTGACTGAAGTTACAAATAGAACTTTGGAGTGCTACTTACATTGTTTTGCTGGAATCAAGCCTAGTGAATGGTTAAAATGGCTGCCTTGGGCTGAGTGGTGCTATAACACTAGCTTTCATACTGCAATCAAGATGAGTCCTTACCAGGCTGTTTATAGCAGGCTTCCTCCTACGATTTCCACATATATCTCTGACTCAACTACTATCCATGCTGTAGATGTAGTCTTGCAAGCTCGAGACCAAGTTTTAATGATTTTGAAATCGAATTTACAAGATGCTCAATCAAGAATGAAAGTTTATGCTGATGCGCATAGAACTGAAAGGAGTTTTACAGTTGGAGATTTGGTTTTTCTCAGACTTCAACCATATCGTCAGACAACGGCAGCAACTTCTTCTTTTTCAAAGCTTTCACCCAAATTTTATGGCCCATTTAAGGTCTTAGAAAAGATTGGAACTGTGGCTTACAGATTGGAATTACCTCCTACCAGTAGAATTCATCCTGTGTTTCATGTTTCACTATTAAAACTCAAACTTGGAGCATCTGACATTGTACAACCAGAATTACCTGTTACAGTGGACTATGAAAAGTGGGAACCCGACTCAATCTTAGATCGTAAGATGTACAAAAAGGGGACTGTTGCCGGCACAAAATGGCTCATCCAGTGGAAAGGTCGTGCTACTACAGATGCAACATGGGAAGACGCTGATGAAATTTTACTGCGCTTTCCAGATTTTCAGACTTGAGGACAAGTCTTGTTTCAAGCAGGGTGGGATGTTGTGATACCAACACCTTCCACACGTATTTCCTTAATTAGTCTTTCCTTATTTAGTTTGTTTTGGTTAAGTTATTTATTTAATGCAACTAGAATTGCTGCGCAACTTGTTAGCCAAGCAATTGTCAGCTATAAGTACATATACTTTGCTATTTTTAAGATATAACAAATATAATTAAACTCTTCAAAACCCTCTCTGCTATTCTCTATCTCTCAATTCTCTCTTAATTCTCTCTAAATTATCTTTTTTCTTCATTCAAATCACTTGTTTTCCTGTAGGTTTGAGTTCTTTGATTGCTGTTAAGGTCTCGAACCATAACATAATAGTCTAGCATTTTACAGGGTTAGTCATGACATTTTCTTCGGTCTCCTTAATATCTTCGCTTAGTCATATAGGTCAGTTAATAAAAGACGTAGGGAGTATTATTTTTGTAGGTTTTTTTTTTTTTTTTTGCTCGATAAAAATAGAGATTATATTAATCACAAAGGACAACTCTGCAAAAACACATAGGCCAAGAAAATTTACAACAAGAGAGAGCCCAGAAGTCCTAAGGAGACAGACAAAACAGAAAGTGGGAACTATGGAGGATCAAAAAAAATCGATCTCCAGTTTACAATGATATCATCTATTGTTAAATCATAAAAGCAACCAAGTGATTTCCCCCATGAGAAAATCCTTATTTTTGCATCAATAATAATGTTTTCAGGAGAGTGTTTTCGTGCTTAAAAGTTCTTTCATTTCTTTCGAGCCATATGGACCATAAAATACCAGCATAAAGACGTATCCAAATTTCTTTAGCAGCACCCTGAAATTGATTTGAGTTCCACGAAGAAATCAGTGCGGCCACAGAGGAGGGTGGGTTGTAGGTCTGACCGGCAACAGAGAAAAAATAACACCAAATTTTTTGGGTAAAACTGCAACTAAGGAATAAGTGACGGATGGATTCTTCGAGCACAACGCAGAGTGCGCAAGAGTTGATTAGAGGAGTACCAGTTGAAGTAGATATGGCACAGTTCCTTTTACGAAGGTTATCAAGAGTAGGCATCTTATCGAGGTATAATTGCCAAAGGTTGAATCCAGGCCAAGCCTATATTATTTTTGTAAGTGTAGAGAGAGAACTAACCGTTGGAGGAGGTAAGGGTTCGAACTCTGGACCTTGTAATTGCTAGTAGTATTTAGGGGCCACAACTAACCGTTGTACTAACCCATCAAAAAAAAAAAAAAAAAGAACTAACACGCACCAGGATAACGATAATAAGAAAATAAAATGATTCCACCTTGAAAAAAAATACAATGTTAGAAAAATGTTAAATCTATTTAAAAGACAAACTTTAGAGCTAGTTAAGAGTTAAGTGTTTGTGATGGGTGAGATGATGAAGTGAATGAATGAATGGCATCCATCTTTTCTTATGGGAGCCATTAATGTTGGTTTAGCTGTTGTAAATAACACAAGAAAGTCATTGATGACGGAATGGATCATATCATTCTTATTACTTATCGACTTTATATTTCGGTATTTCTCTTAGCTCCCGTGGCCTACTTTTTGGAGAGGTAAACATTCTCTTATGAACGATTCGTCTTGTTTTAATGTTTCTCTTGGTATACATATGAAGATCGCTTGATGGTGTATACATGATTTGGTTGCAGGAGGACTAGGCCTAAACTGACATTTGGAATATTATGTCTCTTATTTGTCAGCGCCATACTAGGGTACGATCCGTAAATTGATATTTAACGGAGAACTTGTATGTAGCCTTACAAAATTATTTGGAAACCATTAACTATATAGCTATCTTTCATAGGGTGACACTTCCAACATACCTTTTCCTCGTTGGTCTTCAAAATAGAACGACAACATTTATTTGTGTTTTCGTCAACATGGTGCCCGTGATCACATTTCTAATGGCATTACCTTTTGGGTACTTAATCAGATTCATTTCTTGTATTATGTATTTGCGACTTAAACAAAGCAGTTGTAGTTATAGTTGTAAGAAATTATACATCCCTACGTCTAACATTCAAGATGAAGAGATAGAAAGATAAGCAAGTAAGAGACTAATAAGAACACAAGATGTACGTGGTTCGGCATGATTACCTACGTCCACGGGGTGAAAGGATGATCTTATTACTTCTTTCAAGTTACAATGGTGATAGCTCTCAACACTATTTAGTCTCTCTCCTTACTCACTCACAGATCACTTGCCCCTTCTCTCATCACAAGGGTCTATATTTATAGGCTAAGATGTTCATACAACGAGATTACAGTGTTAATCATATCCTATCTTTCTTGATAGTCTCGTCGGGTGATCACTGATATCTCCTTCTGATACTCCGTTTCCGACTTTGTGCTCCTCTGGAGGATAGGTCTCCCGATTTATATCTTCTCAGCTCAAGTTCGCCTTCGCCTAATGGTCCCGATATCCATTAATCTGATATTGCTACTCTGCGCGATCCGAGTCTACCATCCTCTATACCTGAGCCTGTAAAGACGTGACCCTTCTGCTCTTACGCGTGCTTTGTCAGTGCATTTAATGCCTTGTCCCTCGATTCAGACCCGACAGTTGAATACTAGATTTACTTTACACGTGTTTACTTCTCACCCAGATACGGTAGATTATGTCTTTTACTGTACCAGATCCGATAGAGTGATTCCATGCTTCGCCTTGCTCTCTTTCTCGATGTATCATAGTCTAGGATTTCTCCACCTCTGCTTGCCAACTAATTGCTACTACATTTATGCCCCTTCTTTCTACTCGTGTGCTTGAGACGATGAGAAGAAAACTGCTTCGCCTCTTTCAATCGCCGCCATGCCGTTTTTTTTCCGATGACACGTCCCCACGATATCGTCTTTATTACCCCCGTACCTCCTCATCCGGTTGTAACCGCTTAGGTTTTAAAAGCAACTCTTATACCCTTGGATTTTTTGTTTTCACGCTTAATTCCCCTATATTCATTCAAAATCCAACATTCTTTGTTGCTCTATCTCTGCAACACTACTTCTTTCTTAATCATTCTTCCACCTCCCGAGTTCTTCGTCACTTCTTTAGTTTCTTTGTTGTCTTCGTTTTGTTCTTTGCTATCATATCTGTTTTTCTCCGCTTTCATCATCATCAACACTGCCTTTTCTGTGATCATCTTCAATGGCTTCTACATCTCCATCCATGATAGAGAAAAGGTGCGTAATTACACATTTTTTGATGAAGATAGTATTCCCGTGGATTTACTATTTTATGTTGATCATCACGCTCTCGATACGATTTTGTTTAATAATCCTTTGTATCTGCATGTAGGACCTAGAAGAAGACTTATAAGTAAAATAATCTTACTAATGCTCGGTGTATCAACTAGTTGAAGGATGAGTATGATCTCCATGATTATGAGCTTCAATCAAGTATCGAGTCAAAAAGGTTTTTTGAAGAAGGATAAGGTTGATGATTTCGCCCATTCTCCGGCGCGACAACTTGAACTCGGGTTGTGTCTTCCTCTCTATGATCCGAACCAACCCTTTGTTTATGAGGTTCTGTCTCAATTCCAACCTCCTCGGTCCTTGGCCCAATGGAATAGCAACATATTTCGTCTTATGGTTGAATGGGAGAGGCGAGGGAGGGTGAATGCTCTAAAACCCCTTGGTCGACATATGATCCTTCTCACACGAATAAGTACACCTCAACCATCTTCCTGGGTAACTATCAAATTGAACTGCTTCTTGGTAACCTTGCCGGTTTGTTGTTAGTCATCATCGCAATAAGGTTCCAACTGGTGGTTTCGATAAATTGATGTTGGATGAAGATCCCGAAGGTGGTAATAATACCAACAAGCATGCTCGCCATACTAGTGACTCTGTTTGGGATCGAGTCCCTTTGGCTATCCACGGTCCTATCTTGAGTGGCAAGTTCCCTCCCCCGGATTTTCCTCGCGAGCCCTACCCGCCGGGTAGTTAATGTTGATCGGGTATAGTTTTCTTCGCCTTTAATTGGCCTACTCGCTTCGGGTCTTTTTTGGCTTTTTGCATCGGGTGACCAATATTTTCAAATATTTCACTTCTTTGTAGCCTAAGTCTCAAAGTACTCAACCCAAATTTCAAGGTACTCGGAAGAGGGGTTCTAGAAACATGCCTGAGGAAGAGCCAGTGAAGGTAATAAATATAACTGCTCCTCTTTCAGTACGCGTACTTGCCCCTATTTGTTTCCTTTAATGGGTCAGACGATGTTGCTTTTACAGAAATCGAAAACTGGTGAGGATGTCGCAGAAGGCTTATCGGGAAAGGTGGTGAGGATTCTGACGATAGGCTTCCACTATCTCAATTTATGCCAAAAAGGGTGGTCAAGAAGAATAATTCTGACGTCTCCTCTTCCATTATAGGTGATCAAGACGAGAAAGGTGGTAAAGGAGCTAAGGGTGGGTAACGCCCCCTGGGAAGAATGTGCCTCTGACCCAATCGTCTAAGATATATTCTTCGGGAAAGGAGACTGCTCTTCCAAATACCAACGTGGTTGTGGTAATGTCAGATGATGACAGTGAAAATGATGAGGTCTTCGGTTCGGACACTGAGGTTGAAGGAACGGGTGGAGAAGAACGACAGAAGGAACCTGAGATTCCTCCAAACAAGGGGAATGATCAATCTTCTCGGGAGATGAGTGATGGAAAATATCGAGAGGAATTCTCCAAACATGGGTGTAGTCGAGGCTCTTTCACATTCTCTCAGTGTGGTTGCGACTCACTTGGTGCTCTTGCCTCTTCCAAGCTTCGGTTCATTGTTGAGATACCGAAGGTCGTTCCCCTGTATGGTTCTGCTATGAGGGAGTCCCATAATCTCGTTGTAAGTAATTCTACCCCGCCTAACTGCTCATTTTTTTCTTCCCGATTTTTGTCGTATAACCCGGTGTGCTTTCTAGGCCGAGAACCAGAGACTTCTCGAGTATTCTATTCGTCCGAAAGAGCTGGAGGAAATGGCACATCTTCGGACCCAAATTTGCAAGGAGATTAAGAGCGTTCTCGAACTCGAGAGGAAGCTAAATGAAGCCAAGGGTATTTTGTCTCACCCTTTTGTTGTTGATTGATGTTGTAGTTCCAATGTCCTGAGTCTAGTGTTGTCTTCTAGCCGAAATATCTAGCTTATAAAGGGATTCTGCCTCCGAATACCATCGTATGTCCATGAAATTGAAAGCTGAAGAAGGTCATGTTGCTACGCTTCAGCAGAAGATTTATAACAAAGATTATAAAATCGATCGCCAGTCTTCTGAAATCGAGGAGATCCGAGCCGAGCTATCTCGCTATCAAAGATTTGAGTATGTACCCGAAGAGATAGACAACCTCCACGCCGAGTTATCCCGATTGCAAAGGGTGCTGCTGATAGACTTCTTCTCCTTGAGAATTTAGAGAGTCAGTGTAATTCGCTACGCCTTCAAAATATGGATCTTCATTCCGATCGGAAACGTCTCTCTCGAATGAAAGATGAGGCCGAGGTGGCTTCCCAACAATTAGGGGATAAAGTTCGCGAATTTGATCAGATGAGCCGAGATTTAGAATGGACTCGGCTTCAATTATGGGGTCTTCAAATAGCCCATAATTGCCAAAAGGCGTCTTCGAGTGAATATAAGAAGTATTGCCCCTCAAATGAATTTAATGAACAGAAGTATGATGAGATGGTTCTCAAGATATGTGAGATTGAGACTGCCCTTTTGAAATCAGAGGAGACTTTAAAATTAGTTTTATCCACGCCTTCAGGTTCTCTAGCATGCTTTACTTTGTGTTTGCGTCATTCTGTCATATTATTTTCTCGGATTATAATTGCTTTGTGTTTTCTCAAGGAAAGGTCCAAGCTTTGGAGGAGCAGGTTGTCCAGCTAAAGCAGAATGAAGTTCTCCTGAATGCCAAGCTGAGTGATGCCCGCTACTGAGTTAACTCGCCAACTAGATGGGGAGAAAAAGAAGCATGAGAAGGAGCTCGCCGATAAATTCAAGGAAGGTTTGAAGGAGTTCATAAACATGAAGAAGTCCAAGCTTGTCGCGAAAGGTTTCGGCTCGAGCTGATAAGTGCATAATTCACATGATTTTAGTGTCAATTCCACGCTAGTAATTGCTTATATTTGTGCAAATTATTGTATATTACGTTTGTTTTCCCTTATTTGTGTTTCATTAGGAGAATCATCCAAAAAGAAGTGAATTTGCACTTAATTGTGCAATAAAAGAAGCTAGCTACAAGTGGAGAAAGGGCCAAAGACCAAGAGAAACACGTTACAACCAAGGAGTTCTTGCTATCACGTTGAAGAGGACGAAAATACAAAGTCAACAGCGAAAGAACGAAGTCATTTTGAGTTTGTATGAAGAAGTTATGAGCAAAACAAGAATTTGGAAGGCTAAAAGGGCAAAATGGTCATTTTATAGAAAACCGTTATTGGCACCCTTCCATCTTCTAAGGGGCAACTAGTTCACCACACCTCTTCCGCACCTCCGGAAAATGAAATTGGAAACAGTGTGAAATTGGTTTAAAGTGGATTTTATGGACAATTGTTATTCGGATCCCGGGAACTGATATGGGGCATCCATTGCAAGACCCACCGCCACCGACCAGCCACTTACATTTTCTTCTGGCACAGAAGTGTGAAATGAAAGGGGTTACATGGTATTATCTCTCGGGCAGTGCTATCCCGCACGGTCGTGCGGGATGTCAATATAAGGTAGCAACTTATCCACCATTTGATTATAAAATGGACGGCCAGATGAAATTAAGTTTATTTTCCCTAAAAACTACAGCTGGAATACTCATCATATTTATAATTAGGTCCCTCATTTTATGAGAAATAAATAATACCTCCCTACGCATTAATTGAGAAGTACAATCCGAAATGAAAATCAATGGCTTCTTCCTTTAAGGCTTGAACAGAAACCATTCTTCCAAAAATTTTGAGAAAACCTGATACCAAAAATGTCTGATAGATTTAATAGGTTAAAGATAATAATGATTGAAGCTCACCAATTAATCACACATAGTTACATATATATATGCTCTTTCAAAAAAAAAATATGCAATGAAAAATAATCGAATTAAAGTTGATGAAGATGGGTACAGATTCTCTCCTTTTTGATTACTTTTGTGTACATATTTTTATTTTAATTATCTGGACTCATTGATTCTGATTGGGGTTGTATTAGGCTATATCAATCTTGTGATTATGCAAAAAAGAAGAAAAAAAATTGGGCGAAATCTAATTCTGTTAGTGTATAATTCAGTAGTGGGTTTTTTTGGTTCAAAATTACATTAACTTTCCACTTCAATTCTGTATCAATCTTATTAGATATGTGCTCTCTCACTGCCTGATAGCTTCCTTTGATTATATACTGTTAAGTCCATGGCATATGTATATTCAACGGCATGAAGATCACCGAATTTACTGCACTTTTGATCAATCAGTGGTATGATATTCATTGAATCTACTGGATTTCAAAAATAATTATAATTGCTTCTCACCGGAATAAAGAAAATCAAACAAAAAAAAAAGTAGTTATGTATTATTCAATCGTGGACAATCACTTGAGAAGAAGAAAGAATTGATTTTTTTTTCTTCTTTCTTTTCTGGCAGTCCTATATCTAAGTATGTAAAGATTGCATCATTTTTCCGTTCAAACACCATAACCAGTTCTAGCGAACCCACTAAGCTTTATTAAAGAAGGCAGAAAGACTAAAAAGAGGACATAGGTAAAATAAGTTTTTTAAAAATGAGTGTCTTGGAAAGTGTGCCGAAAGAGATTGAGATGAACGAAGTTGAGGAGGTGGAGAAACATGGAAGACCGCCTGATATGCGAACTAATGATTCTAATTTCTCTTCGCAAAATCAAAATGATAATCAGTTGATTGTCGCCAATAATGATACTCGCCTTATTAATTCAACAAAAGCACCTAATTCAATTAGGGTTTTTTATGCATAAGATAAAGATCAGTAATTCTCCCCATGGGAGCAATGGAGTGAAGATGTTTTCTTACGGTATTTAAATGATGATTCTGAGGGGATTGTGGTGTTGTTACTAGCAGTAAGTCGGTTGGAAGAATTGAAGATGATGCTATTCCTTCTATTGATTTGGATGTCGATGGCGGAGACTTAGTCACCATGGAAACAATGTCTAATTGGCAAGGTTGTCGTTAAAACAATTGGTTTTAAGTTCATCCAAGAAAGAACGAATGCTCTGAAACCCATTAATCAGGTAAAAGTTTTAGATTTGGGGAAAGACTTTTTCTTGTTTCAATTTGCTGATCTTAAAGATCTTAAAAAAGCTTTATTAGATGGTCCTTGGTTCATCAGTGGACATCACTTAGCTTTAATGAAATGGATTCCGGGGTTTAAACCTTCAGAGGTTGTGTTCACTAAAACCATTTCTTGGGTTAGGCTACCGGAACTTCCTCTTGAATTTTTCGATAAGGAAATGCTTTTTCAAATTGGAAATAAAATTGGCAAGGCTGTGAAGATTGATGTAGTAATCAAGAGGTTTAACGAGAGGTAGATTTGCTAGAATTTGTATTGAAATTGATTTGGTTAAACCATTGGTCCCCTCGTAATTCAGGATTGGTAATATCATCCAACCTGTTTTGTATGAAGGAATAAATTCAATTTGTAGTAATTGTGGAAGAGCAAATCATAGGGCCTCTGTCTGTCCTTTATCTGCTTCAGTGAATAATGAGAATGTTGAGGACATTCTATTATCTCAGCACAGTAAACAGCACCACAAGGTCGAAGATTCAACTACTTTCGGCCCTTGGATGTTGGTTGAAAAGCGAAAGAATCGACGGACGTCTATCGGCGGTATGGGAGGTACTGGAGGAAGAATGGATAATAGCAAGCAAGAAACCTGTGATGAATAGTAATAGTCATTCTAGAATGAGTTCCAAGAATGATTCCAATGGACATAAACCTAGGACTGTTAGGAACTTGGATTTTTCGTATGAAAAGAATATTTCTAATTCTCAAAGTACATTTACAGGCCCTCTGAGTCGACATGAACAAGGTAAAGTTGGATATGCTAGAGGAGGTTCCAGGAGGTTTTGGGTCCAAACTGGAAAATTAGAAAAGCAGCATGTGGCTGGATTAGGGACTGTTAACAGGCAACAAGAGCGGCTTTGTGGAAATCACCAAGATAATGAAGGTCATACTCCAAGTTCAGCTCCAGAAGTTTTCACATTTTCTGTTAATAACACTTGTGCTGGTTCAAAGCACGATGAACTTGGGACAGCAATAGACAAAAATAGCCAGTCAAGCACTGAGTCGGAAACTGTAGTTCCTTTAGCAAACATTCAGAGTGCTCCAAGTTCGAATTTCTCAATCCAAGCATGGAGCCATCTCGCAATACAAAACTTTTGGCCAGGAGCGTGGCGCTTCTTCACGGGAAAGTTACGTATCAAAAATCGGCTAGGGGACATCGTGGTAAAGATGGGGTTCACTCAGGTGAGTGGTAATACAAGCATTCATAAGAAGGCTAAGCGCACTCATGAGGATTGCGATAGTGATACCTATTGGCTTGGTCTTGGAGGACAAAATGTTTCAGTTCTCTTTGGGATGATTGTTGACAGACATTGGATCCGCCGTAATCAGTTGACACTCCACCACACCCACCACGTCAAGAAGAGACTTATGTCTCAACGATAGGAGTTGGAGAACTTAACAAACCAGTTTCCAATGAAGTTAATGGTATGGAATTGTCGAGGTGCTAGTAAGCCCTCTTTCTCCGAGTTGTTAAGGATCTTATTCGTGTGCATAAACCCTCGATCCTTGCAATTGAGACTCGAATGTCTCAACATACTTCTAAAGTTATTGTCAATACCTTGGGATACACTGGAAGGTCATTGTTCCTTCTCAAGGTTATTCTGAAGTGGTCTCTGGATGCTTTGGAATACCGTGGCATATGGATGTGCAAGCTACTTCGCTCGGCGGGCCATACATGCTGTCATTACCCCTATGTTTGGGACCCTGTGGGTATTCTCTTCAATTTATGCTAGTCCTAATCCTCTGCTTAGGAAAAGGGTGTGGTCAGAAATGGAGAATATTGCTGAGATGAATTGTGCTTATGTGGCTATGGGGGACTTTAATGCCATTTCTCATCTTTCTTCGTATTAAAAAAAGGTGGTAATATCCCTTCTTCTATTCAACCTTGCTTGAGCTTAATTTCGTTATGAATAAATGCAATTTGATGGACCTTAAAGCTTCCGGCCTAGATAGTACTTGGACCAACAAACAACATTTCAACAAGAAATATTCAAGAGAAGCTAGACC
>JAJJWW010001299.1:0-60743 GCA_023531295.1 Papaver armeniacum | reverse complement strand
GAACCAGCCACCTGAAGAAACATAGGTAAAACTGCTTTGGAAGCAGCTAAATGGGTTTAGCTCTTCTCGTGGAACGGTTTGTAAGAAAGTACTGCTAAAGTGCCAAGGGAGTAATCAGCTACATCAACACAAAATTTTGGTTTTTGCTTTTTAAGGAAACTATGGTCGTGCCTTCAATCTGTTTGACAAAAGATCAGCAAACAGATTGGCAACGCTTGTTAAAGCATACATCACACAACCACCACTCTGCTTACTGACCTTTCACATATCTATTTTATCTTTGGTTTTTGCTGGTTTGCATTACTCTAATATAAGTAGAAATAAGGAAGATGCTCAAGTACATTGTCCTACTGTTCAGGCCCTCTTTGGTTAATATACATAAAGTGCTCCGAGGTTGAACAAAAAAGTCTCACCGAGTACAAAAAAGAATCACATACAAATTAGAGCAGGGGAATGTAAAGTTGCTTGAATGCACTATTATGAAATCAAGGGAGACCAATGAGACGAACTCTGCCACATTTCGGCCCCCTTCGACTTTATGTTGATGACAAAGTGTTCCGGGTATTTCCTAAGCAATGCAAGTAAGCCAACCCATGGTTTTCCCTTGGGCCATTTTTTCTGATGTCAGGTATCTCCTTACCCTACCATGATGCCAAACATTCCCATACCTCCAGCAACTACCCGTCAAGAAACGAAAAACAAAATCAAATGTCATTTTGGAGATAATAAGAACAAAATAAACTACAAACAGAAAGTAGAGACACAAATTTGCGATTGTTAACAAAAGTCTACAGCTTCAATAAGCACAAAACTTCTTTTCTTTTGATAAGCATCATAAGATTCATAACTTAGGCGAAGTAAATTCTTATGAAATTGGACAGGGCCCTAAAGAGAATAAATTTAATAGAGATGGGGACAAAAGCACCTAGTAAACACACTTATCAAAAAGGAAACCAATCCACAAACTGAAAGTTTCAGATGAAAAGTCACAAGCATAAAACCTGAGAAACATAATCAGCAGTTCAAATTTTGCAGTCTCGTCCCATTTTAACATTATACCAAGATCAAACGATAATTTAGGATGTTATGTAAATGCAAGTTACTAGAGGCATAGCTTTTGTTAAATGACTGAAAGCACACCCAGGTATGAGTGATAGTATGAACAATATGGAAAGCATAGTTTACAAACGCACGGCAGACCACGAAACATGTTTCTGAAGAATTAAGAGGTGATTTAAGTCATGAGACAGGCCTCAGAAGTGGCATCTATATGACAGATCTTGATGATACAAAAAGCAAAACAGATATGCAAAGACAGGGATTTTACATTGTAGGCAGACAGAAGAACACTTACAGTATTTTATCAGACAATTCAGTAAGAGTAGTAACTAAATCCTAAAGTTTCGTAAAACAAAGAAAACCAATAACGAGGGCCTTGGCAGTGCGCAACAGTTACACACACATGAATTTCCACTGTAGCAACAGAATATTAGTAAAATGCTTAGAATCCATTCATATGCCAATGCCACAGATATATGATAAACATCTGAATAGCATGGCTACACAACCTATGCACCTACTAGCACCCGAGATTGACATTGCAGCAAATATTTTAAATTTTTTAACCAATGTGAACACATTATTTTACTCTATAGTTATTAATATATATATATACTGCATCAGTTTTGAAATTGCCTTACTTGCATGCTTCTAAACTAAAATACTTGACTAATTTCACCTTTGTGCTTCATACTTTTCACAAAGGTTTTCAGGTTACAATTAGACTAACCTCGGTATGAAGTTTGGCCATGGCCATCCATTCTCCTGGATCGCAGAGATCAGAAAGCACGTTAGCCACACAAGAAACTACCTCTTTTTCTTCCAACTTCAACAGTTCATTATTGTCAGCATCCCTGCTGCCCCTTGATCTTGAGTCTGGCCTTTTTCTGCATAAGTACAATATAGTAGGTAAGTATTGCCCGCAACTTGGATCAGCTTAACAATATTTTGCAGTATTTGATCTTTCAAAATGGGCTGAATATTAACATAACAACTGAAAAAACTGTGCAATGATGAGTTTCTAAGAGGCCCGGAAATGAATATTCAAATTCATTCTTACAACAGAGAGGGAAATGCTTTAAAAAGTAAAAGGGGTTGAATTAATTTAAAAAGGTTAACCCTGATCCCCCTCATCTAAATTTTGATTAGTATCACATAGCAATTGAAGGATATCTTTCTCCGTCAAGTAAGATACACAGGGTTATAAGGCTTTTACTTCAAAGTTTGTCGCAAAGTTTTCTCTTTTCAGGTTCTGCATCCATTTTAAACAAAGCTTGACCACTGAGTATGGACAAGTATGGTCATAGACTTTTAGAAACAACACCGACCTAACTCAAACAAGAAAAGCCAAAAACACCTTTGAGAAAAGAGACTAAGAGATCTTAGCAATCTTGTAAAACACACCGACGCCCTAGCTTCTGCAAATTCATATACATCTCCTGTCCCTTGATCCTACAGAAGGGATGACTGTTGATCGAAACCGGAGGTGGTGGGGACAGATACTCTAAAACTAGATGTGGACTAGGATCTAACTGCTCTGATCCAGTAGCTAAAGACATAACGGGATTCCAGTAGACACTAAAATTAGAATCCGTAAGATCATTTCATACAGGAAGGCTACTGATTTGAAAATAAGACCTACACTTCTATTGACGCCTTCAGTAAGACGAAGAATAAGTGGTATTCTCTACATAAAAGCTACTAAACACTTAGGATGCTACGCATTGTGTTGTGTTGCTTCTATAATTCCTTCAAAACCTAACCTCATGAAACTGAAATCTAATCTCCTGAATCTGCTGAAGGTTTTCTGTTTCTTATTCAGTCCTGATTCTGCTGCTAAAATACTTGCTATCAATGTTCCTGCTATTGGTTCTGACAAACTAATGTGGACTCCTGATAGGAAAGGAAAGTGAAAAGTGAGAAGTGTTTACAAAGTCTTAAGTGATACCATGAACTCTTCTGCAAGTAATAATGGTATTTCTCCTTATGTGTGGAAAGCTTTGTGGAAACTCAAACTTCCTCACAGAACAAAACTTTTCATATGGAAATGTAAAAGAGGGATTATTCCAACAAGACATAAAATATGTACGTACAGAACTGTAAAAGAGGGATTATTCCAACAAGACATAAAATATGTACGTACAGAACTGATATTGATGTACACTGCAGTCTGTGTAACGCTCCTATGGAAACAGTTGACCATCTATTTGTTGAATGCCCTTATGCTAGATCTATATAGTTAAGTGTTAACATAAATGTTAGTAATGTTATAAATGATTTTGGGTGCTCCAATAGATGGGTCATATCTTGGTTTACTCAGCAGAATGGAATTTCAGGTAGTATGGATCAACACACTAAATGTTTACTCATATTTACAGTCTGGACAATCTGGGAGGATGGATGTTCTTTGATTTTTCAAAACATTAAGACATGGGCATTACAGGTGATGGTAGCGTGTCTTTAAGACATGGAACCATTATGCAGGTGCAAAAATGGAAACCACCAGAGCCAAATTACTGGAAAATCAATTTAGATGCTTCCTATTTCAAAGAGACTAAACAGGGTGATTAGGAATCGTGCAGGTAACTGCTTTGGAGTCAAAAGAAGATACTTTAATGGAGGACTGATAGAGGACAATAAAGTCGAAGAGTTGGAATGTCTGGCTTTAAAGGAAGCAGTAAGCTGCACCATAGCTAAAAACCTGGATAAAGTTGAGTTTGAGTCTGATAGTGAAGTTTTAATAAAGTCTGTTAATGGACATATTTCTTATGTTCATTGGAGAAACCAAGGTTTAATTCTGGCTATTAAATTTCTTTTAAGTAGGTTAAGTTCTTGGGTTTGTAACTCAGTCAATAGGATAAACAATGAAGTGGCTGATCTGTTAGCCAAGAAAGCTAGAAGTTTAAGAATAAATTTTGAATATCTTGATGATTTCAGTCATGATATCAGATTCTTCTAGTTGTACAAGAATCACCTATTGTAACTGAGCTTCCATGATCAATATATTTCTTTTAGTTTCAAAAGAAAAATTAAAAAAAATAAAAAATCTCCTGAATCATGAACTCTTCCAAAACAAAACAATGCTATCAATGAAAAACTAGAGACAAAAACACTAACCCAATTGCCCAGAAGATCCAGCTTTTCCAGCTCCATAACCAAACTCCTGCATTTCCCCTGCCCTCCTCATTCTCTTACTAGCACTACCACCAGCGTCATCATACTCATCATAACCTTCTTCATCTTCTCCTTCAACATCTTCATCCTCCTCATCTTCCTCTTCCTCATCATCATAAATCATTCGCTGCCCTAATTTGTGCACGACCATACAACGGCGGCGTCACAGCCCCAATTCTCCCCCCAACAGCAGACGTATTTGGCCTAGGCGGTATAATCGAAGTACCCAAAATACTCCTCACGGGCAACAAAAAATAAAACTTCTTATCCCCAATTTGTAACAAATCTTGTGAATCCAATTTGATTGGAGGATCTCCTGGCAGATGAAGAACATTTTCAACTGAACAACCATTTTTACCAATAACTTCAAGAGCGAAACGACGACGTTGAAAATCATAGAAGATTCTGGCGTGGTGGCGTGATATGTTCATACCACCACCAAGACTTGATAGATCAACATCTACTGTTGATTTCTTGCTGTTTCGACCTAATATGATTGAGTATGTTTGCATATAGTATTCGAAATCTTCACCTTGGAGTTTTGCGAAACCTGCTTCAACATCACTTCCTGCTGCTGTTGCTGCCATCATTGTTAGGGTTAGGGTTTTGAAAGATTGAGAAATCTAAGTTTTGTGTAAGTGGGTTGTTATTATTAATGGAACCAGAAATTTTGTTCAGGGGAAATTTTCATTGGAGCAGAATTTGAGAAGGAGATGGAGTAATTTTTGCAGGAGGAGAGAATTGGGGTTGGTTAAGTGTGCGAGAACTCATACATCGGCCCTTTTTCTTATTAGGGGCCGACCCAAAAAAGATGTTTGTTTTTTTCGGTCAAATTATCCATTAGCCAATGCATCACGATTCACTATCACGGGCAAAATCTAAAGCGTAACGGGTTGCTATTTTAAATGCCAAAAATGTTAAAATGTTGTTACGCCACTGTTTCGAAGATAGATACGTATTACTTTATCTCTTTTTCTAAATGGAGGAATTTTAAAAGTGTGTTTGATGTCAGGTGCAGTTTAAATCTTTACACAATTGATTTACTTTACTGGATTCAAGTTATATTAACACTATTTTGTTGGCATAATTATGAAATGTATCTGTATAAAGTAATAGTACATTTAAAGATCGCTTGGAAGGTAGGGGAACTTATAAAGTGTGAAAGTCAAATATTTGAATACCATGTGGAGTAATCCCAAAGCGCTAAGGTAACAAAAAGATGGCGAGGACAAGCACGGAATAAAAGCCTAAAGTTACCAACCCAATTTTGAGATATCTACCATCCTCATCGAGCATACAACGTGGAAAGCATCATGATTGAATTGACAGTAAGTTCGAATCAAGGGACAAAGCATTAAATGTAAAAGACAAAGCGTTCATGGTTAGGTTTGTCGAAGCAAGTGGGGATCAAGACAAAGTAAGAGGCGAGCCTTGAAGAACTTGCGAGCAACCTTGCACGATTCCAACATCCGAAGCTATGACGCATGCCCTATTACATGAGAAACAACGAGCTCAAGGAAAAATACCCATATACCGGCAGTACTCGTCAAGTGATGTAATTCAGATAAGATTGCCACGTAGTAAGGAACATCTAGTAGGATATTTTATGTAATGGCAAAGTCTAATGTATAAGCATTTTGTCTATAAATACTGAGGATATTGCAGAGGAAACCACGTAGGTTTTGAGTGAGTAAGAGTTAGGTCAGGGTTTATTGAGAGTTCTAAAGTATTTATATTCCTTCTTGTAACAAGTTGTCCACCATTAATAAAGTCTTTAGATTCAAAGTGGACGTAGGTAATAATACCAGACCACTGTAACTCTTGGAGTTCATTTATTTACTTATCAGTTCTTAGTAATAACTTAGTGTAGCTTTTACATATGGATTCTTATGATTTCATCGTACTGTGAAGATCTATGTTGTTGTATAGCTAAAAAAAATGGTTATTACAATTTAGTGCTAGAAACAGATGGATCTTGTAATTTGTGGTTGATGACCTTTATTTTCCTCATCGTTGTCTCATGGTTTTTTCTACTTTGCTACTGATGTTTCTTATTTATCTTTTTCATACATTTGTGGGTTAACCAAAGGATATATGTTAGAGCATAGCTCATTTGAACCCACCAAGTGTTGGTATGTCAAGTTTGGTTGTCATATTTTAGTGAATCAAAACTCATCTAAGAGTTGCTTGATTATGTAACTAGAGACAACTTCGTATATGTTAGACTAGAAAGTCTAGAATTATGAGACATACAAGTATTACTCGAAGACCTGAAGAATGTGAAAAAGTAACAAGCTACAACGACGAAATCATCCTTCCACTTGAGGACTTGAACTGTTTCATTCCTAACGTATCTTTCAAGTCGTGCTATATTGAAAACATAATCAATAAGCTGTGAATGATTATACTCTAGTAGTGAAACATGATCACATGATCATAGTGTTAAGGAATTATAATACGAAGTATAACGCTTATCTTTTGAACTTCGTATATATGACATCGACATAATCGTATGAACGCTATTGTGATTATGCGTATGGGTAAAGGTGAAGATTTCTTCCTAGGAAACAATGATTACATTTGTTTAAAGGAAGTACATCCATGAACTTGTTTTATGAATCGAAAGGGAAATCGCTATGCTTATTGGTATTGTTATTCATTGCATATCTTTGGATTACCAATATGTGTGAGTTAGTAGAACCGATCATAACTTGTTATGTATCTTGGTATAACTAATCATAGTGCCTAACTTATGATTTGGTATGACTTAATTAGTGTAACAGATCCTAAGTATTCACCTGAGATGGTATGATTGATATTTGTAATTGGTGTGACCGATCCTAGTAATTGGTGTGACCGATCACAAAAGAATTATGTAATCGATCCTTGTAATTGGTGTAGCCGATCCTAGTAATTGGTGCAACCGATCCTGGTAATTGGTGTAACCGATCCTAGTGACTTGTGTAACCGATCACAAGTAATACCATGAGTATATGGTAACCGGTCCCCGGTAATTGACATAACCGATCCTGGTTGAAGAGGTGTCGAACTCGCAAAAATAAATTCCTTACTTCTCTTACACTAACTAGTAGCACAATGACAAGCAGGTTCGTTCCTAAGGGAGAGTTGGGATAAAGTTTTCGTTTAAATTTCTAAATGAATGTAAACAATGAGGATGAGAATGATCAAGACTCTTTCTCAGTCATGAAACGTGAATCTAATCAATATAGTTATGTTTCCGCAAAGTATCCATTACTAATAACCCTATAATATTTAGTACGCTCAAATACTCCGCAATCTCTTAATTCACCTGACACGGAAGCACTCGACTCACCGGATTCTACTTGCAAAGTTTCCTAGAAGTACGCTATCTAGGTGTGACTTAAACAAGTGCATTAAGTTCTGTGAGATAGGCTATTCCTAGTGACAAATACATAGGCTCAACTCATCTACTAGTGTCAATCTCTACACATGGATATTTAACAAAATCACTTCATCAATATCCACGTATCGCTACTTGTATTAAGATTCTCTAGACAATTACGGGTCGAAGAGGTCTTAACTAGCAATAGAATCATCACACAACCATTCAATTTGCAACTTAAACGATTGGGAAGTAATTCCTATAATCACTATTAGCACGGCATAGAATGAACAACAACGAGATAAATTGCGAGAAAACAGACAGATTAAATATCAATTTGAGTTCATGTCCGGACATTGAAATCGTCCCTAATCAAATGCTTAGCTACTTGAGTTCATTATAAACACAACAAAATATAATAATAGACAAGCAAAACGATCTAGCAAACCAACGCAAAGAAAGGGTGGAGTGAATGATGTATGGCCTGGTAGTGACGTCATAAGGCGAGGTGAACTGTGGAGTTGTTATTGCTACTGGTGCTGGTTGCGACCTCATGCATATGCAATGCTCTAGTGGTAGTTGTATTGCTGCAGAAGGCCTGATACATGAGCTTGCTATGGAACTGGTGTTGTTTGAACTGCAGGATATGTTCTGTTGCTGCTATCGTGCTGCGAACAGGTGACTGGCTCTAGCTGTTGTACGAGGGTTGAACTCGGTGGTAATGGGAGTATGGACTTCTGGTGGTATGATGTATGCAGTTGGATGGAGATTATGCATTGGATGGATATGCAGAATTGGGGATAATGAAGATGGTGATATGTTGGTGATGTATGCTGTAGTTGTATGCTGTTGGAGATGCAGGTGGTGGAATGCGATGCAGGTGATTATGCAAGATGAATGGTATATGCAGGTGGTGATGGTTGGAGAAGAGCAGAGAGCTACTCTCTGTTGAAGATGCAAAACAGGCGTGAAGGAGGGGTTATGTGATGATATATCTGCTTTAGGTTTAACCCTTTTTTATAGCTTCTCCAAGACCTGCCAAGTTTAACACCGACTAAAACCCAACTTTACTAATACATCGCAACTTCCCTTTCTCGCTTCAATTCAATCAAAAGGCAATAACAGCATCCCTGACTTTCCTGTCTTTTCGGCCAGTCAAGCTACATGTAGCCTTATCATCAAGTCCCAACTCATTTAAACTGTGGCAGTACATTGCATCTAAATTTGTGCTTGAATTGCAACCTAAACTCGAGCCACTTGTTCATGGAACAGAGCCAGCGAACCCATGGCTAAAGCATCACAAGACCAATGCAAAATTGTTGCTCTTATTGGATATACTTCTTGCTCTATTCTCGGCTTAAAACTTCATTCAATCTGTACATAAAAAAAATCAGATTTGTATCCCAGAGTCTTGCTTGTATTAACTTCTAACACGAGCTACTAAATCTTCGAAACATCTCGTAGAATCATGGCTCGACGTTGGCATACTTTTGGTGCACAATCGGTCACAAATCGCAATCGTAAATTGTGTATAATCGGTCATTCGGGTCTTTTCAAAAACACTTCTTGTGTGTAACAACCGGTGATCTAGAGATGGACTTGTTGTTGATTTCGACATCATTCAATCTCCTTCCTCAAATTCATACAAAACCCATTCATTCAAATCATCTCAGAGCTCAAAATCACCACTCTAATCTCCCATTATTCATCACCGTTCAATGGAAATAGCAACACTTCATGGATGCTCTCTGGATCAAGTCTCTGTATAGTCCTTTTTAACATCCTTGCTTGTCTCTAATTTAACCAGACTCATCTCCTAAATATCCTCACAGAACTCAGAGATTGGCTCTAATCCTCTCCTTCCATCACTGATTTCAACGGAATAGAACTCATTGTTCTTCCCTTCATTTCCGGCACAAAACATAACCAGAAACTCTAATAAACTCGTACCGCCCGATCCTTCCTTTTCTCAAACTTCGATCTCGCACAATTGGACACGCGAACTCCATGACTAGCCTATGGCAATAATTGGCAAAATCGGTTCAACGAAAGAATTTGGTTTCTTCTGTGTATAAACTCATCTGGCCTAATTCTGTCTGTGTATAAAGGGGATAGTGGTGGCCCTTATCAGTACTGCCCGTGTGTCTTTAGCAATCTAATGCCTAAACCAGGTGATTGCCTTGAGTAGTAATTGTTAACTGAAATCTGCTGCCAGCCCATCATGAGTATGGTGTCTAATTCCGATATTTCATGTTTCGACACTTTGTAACCTCGTGTCCTTTCTACGCTTCGAGTGCATCAACTCTTATGCTTTCCAAATAGTGTATTAAGCTCCAATTTTCATTGTTTCGTCACATGACTCAAAAGTACCTATAAAACGCAAACAAAGCGTAATATACAAAAAAAAAAAATACAAGAGAAATAGCTAAGAATAACGGAAGAAATTGACATTTAAAAGATTTATTTGAGGCTCCTATCAAATTCCCCCACACTTGATCTTTGCTAGTCCTCGAGCAAACAAAACTAAACTAAAATACAACAACTCCGTGTCGTCGAGGCTACGATTACTTTTAGTTTAAATAACAAGCCTTTAAACCCCTAGGTGTCCCTAGTGGACGAGTTATAGTCTCGTGAAGGTTTACAAGAGATGTACCTACAAAACCTTTTACTCCAACTCTAGCTACCTGACAAATCTATGAATGAATCCAAAATGATTACAGGAGGAAGCACCCAGATGCGAATCAAATTCATATATAGGTGACAAAGCTCTACTCAGAAAGTTGAACAAACCACAATACTCGAAATCTAACTAACCACAATCATACATGAATAGATTAAGAAGATGGATATAGAGATAGATGGTTGTGATGTTGACTAAAGTGAACGGTGTTTCCCAAATCTGTCTGAAGGTCACTGCCTAGATGAACCTATGAATCCTAATGGATTGAGATACTGGTCTGAATACTAATATCAACTCAACTGGCATATAAACGGGAACCAGTGATCGATAATCCTAATTCTAGATCAACTTGGCTGGCAAATACAAGGGAACCAGCGGTCGATTTATTAATTGAACAATAATAATAATAATAACTTTTTTTTTTTCACTTTTTTTTTTTTTTTTTTTGCGTAGCTCAATCCTCTATTTCATCTAACAATGATAACAATTCGATGTTAGTGACCCACCAAATCACTTAGAGAAACAAAAAGTTTGCAAAAATAAAAACAGAAAGTGATATGGTGACGATTCCGATATATGGTAACAACTATCATATAATTTCTAACACCTGAGCTCTGACTTTTTAGTTAATGGGTTCCTCAACTCCTACAATCAAGATGGTTCCATCCACTTATATTGTTTAGTGTCATCCTGAAGGCACAAGTTTCTATATTCATGCAATTTTTTTTTTCTATTTTTTTTTTAACTAAAGGCATCAAACTCTACAAATTATATACAAATTACATAAACTGATACTCCAACTCATAGCTATTTATGAACAATAGAGGATAAACACTAAACTAGCTATGTAGTTGGTATCTAATCCCGACTCAAATGTATATATACCTCATCGTCAAGAAAAATTCCATCTACTTAGAAAGGCTAGTGTTTATTCTAAATTGTTCAAAAATCTAAAGTTGGAGTTTTGTATACGTCAATTTTTTTGTTATTATACCCTACCCCCACACTTAAATCAAACATTGTCCTCAATGTTTCAAAACATTGCAAAAAGAATAAGAGGAATACTTGAAAAAGACAAGGAAGTAAAATTGGAATTGTGCACCTGATTGACGCATACGAGAAACATTCAAAATAGACTCCCCATATATCAACAATCTGAAAATTTGAGGATCCACCTACAAAACAATCAGCATATATAGAAAAAGCTTCACAAAAATATTAGCAAATGGTGGGAAAAGTGAAACTATCATTCCACGAGAGTCACCCCCACACTTAGTCTTTTTCTACACTCGGAAGTGTATACAAAACATAAGTGGAAGGCACTTCCATTGGTTTTTCTTCGCAAACCCGCATGGTATTAGACTCAAACACATATGGTGGATACTTGGAAGCAAGAAATTCGAAAGAACTTTTGAACAAATATTCCAACCCCAAATGAGGTATTTTCCTAAAAGATGGATTAACAACTCTTTTGAAGCTACTTTTAGTTTGGGAGGATCATCATTAGGTAAAGATTCATGTAAAGGGATAGTCAAACCTCGCATAATCTCACGCATTATGGGATCCTCGCATTTCGAAAAGTCCATTGATTCTCCTACATCACAAGTATCGCAATTCTCATTCAAACTCTTTACGAGCCATTCTTCATCAGTTTCTTCTATAACTTCCAAATCTTCATCATCGAAATCGAAATATGCTCCAAGTAAGTCATCGTAATCCTTACGGTTTTCATCACATGTAGACTTCTCATTCAAAGTATTCACAATCTCTGAATTAGGGGTGTTATTCACAAAGAAGTTATAATCATCATCGCTCTCATACACAACATAAGTCTTACCATTAATAACTTTGGTGTATCTAGCTCAACTTCTTCCTTTTGAATAGGTGAATGATCATTATCACGATCAAGAGTTGAACTAGTTACACCATCATTATCAACATTTAAGTATTCGTCTTCTTCGGAATCATCATACTCTATATTGGCATCCATGGGAATATTATAATGAGTTTGAACCTCTTCCTTGTTCCATTCTTCTTGAATTTGATTCATGCCACTTCTGATGTTGTCTATATTCCGTTGAAGTTCTTGGAGTGATTCATCGTAACTCAATTGAAATTCACAAAATTGTTTTGTTACTTGAAGCATTTGTTTATCACGGAATAACAGATTCAACAAAACTATCAAATTTCTGATTTGAAGATTTCTCCGCCAAACTTGGATACACACCACTTTCATAGTTTCCAGCCCAAGTATCATCCCTTTGAATGAGTGAATGATCATAAATACGATCAGGAATTGGGCTAGACTCATTGAAACAAGGTCCGGTTGGTTGTCTACCAAGTTGTTCCACTGCCTTTAGCTCATAAAGAATGTGGTCGAGCATCTGAACATGTCTAGAATTAAACTGACTAAAAGTACAACTATCCTCCCATCCTTGTGATTGTTCATCATATCCAAAAGATTGATTTTGATTACATCCCAAGTATGGTTGGAAGTCATAAGAATGAGAATTAAACTACTCACCATAAAATGTACGGTCTTGTGAACTATATGTGTTGTTCCCAAAAGGAAACATCTTGAAATATTATGCACACAACTCGTTTAGAGACTTACCTCTTGTTCTTAATTGTGCACACACCAAAAGAATGATTGTTTGTACCTGAAAATAAAATTCTAAAAGATAAAATAGTAAATGCAATGAATGAAACTAAATGCAAAAACAAAAATTAAATAACAACTCAAACTACCGATCGCTCCCTACAATGACACCAATTTTGACGAGGTGTCGAACTCGCAAAAATAAATTCCTTACTTCTCTTACACTAACTAGTAGCACAATGACAAGCGAAGTTCGTTCCTATGGGAGAGTTGAGCTAAAGTTGTCGATTTAATTTATGAATGAATGTAAACAATGAGGATGAGAATGATCAAGGACTCTTTCTCGGTCATGAAACGTGAATCTAATCAATATAGCTATGTTTCTCCAAAGTATCCATTACTAATAACCCTAGAATATTTATTACGCTCAAATACTCCGCAATCTCTTAATTCACCTGGGACACGGAGCGCTCGACTACCGGATTCTACTTGCAAAGTTTCCTAGAAGTACGCTCTCTAGGTGTGACTTAAAAAGTGCATTAAGTTCTGTGAGATAGGCTATTCCTATTGACAAATACATAGGCTCGACTCATCTACTAGTGTCAATCTCTACACATGGATATTTAACAAAATCCCATCATCAATATCCATACTTGTATTAAGATTCTCTAGACAATTACGGGTCGAAGAGGTCTTAACTAGCAATATAATCATCAAACAACCATTCAATTTGCAACTTAAACGATTGGGAAATAATTCATATAATCACTATTAGCACGGTATAAAATGAACAACAACAAGATAAATTGCGAGAAAACATGCAGATTAAATATCAATTTGAGTTCATGTCCGGACGTCGAAATCGTCCCTAATCAAATGCTTAGCTACTGATAATAGACAAGCAAAATGATCTAGCAAACCAACGCAGCAGCAGGTGGAGTGAATGATGTATGGCCTAGTAGTGACGTCGTAAGGCGAGGTGAACTGTGGAGTTGTTATTGCTACTGGTGTTGGTTGTGACCTCAGGCATATGCAGTGCTCTAGTGGTAGCTGTATTGCTGCAGAAGGCCTGATACAGGAGCTTGCTATGGAACTGGTGTTGTTTGAACTGCATGCTATGTTCTGTTGCTGCTATCGTGCTGTGAACAGGTGACTGGATCCAGCTGTTGTACGAGGGTTGAACTGGTGGTAATGGGAGGATGGACTTCTCTTGGTATGATGTATGCAGATGGATGGAGATTATGCAGTGGATGGATATGCAGAATTGGGGATGATGAAGATGGTGATATGTCGGTGATGTATGATGTAGTTGTATCTTTGGTGGAGATGCGAGTGGTGGAATGCGATGAGGATGAATGGTATATGCAGATGGTGATGGTTGGAGAGGAGCAGAGATCTCCTCTCTGTTGAAGATGCAAAATAGGCGTGAAGGAGGGGGTATGTGATGATCTTTCTGCTTTAGGTTTAACCCATTTTTATAGCTTCTCCAAGGCCTGCCAAGTTTAACACCGACTAAAACCCAACTTTCCTAATACATCGCAACTTCCCTTTCTCGCCTCAATTCAATCAAACGGCAATAATAGCATCCCTGACCTTCCTGTCTTTTCGGCTAGTCAAGCTACTTGTAGGCTTATCATCAAGTCCCAACTCATTTAAACTGTGGCAGTACATTGCATCTAAATTTGTGCTTGAACTGCAACCTAAACTCGGGCCACTTCTTCATGGAACAGAGCCAGCGAACCCATGGCTAAAGCATCACAAGACCAAGGCAGAACTGTTGCTCTTATTGGACATACTTCTTGCTCTATTGTCGGCTCAAAACTTCATTCAATCTGTACATAAAACAAATCCGATTTGTATCCCAGAGTCTTGCTTGTATTAACTTCTAACACGAGCTACTAAATCTTAGAAACATTTGCAGAATCATGGCTCAGACGTTGGCATACTTTGGTGCACAACTGGTCACAAACTGCAGTCAGAAATTGTGTATAATTGGTCATTCAGGTCTTTCAGCAAACACTTCTTGTGTGTAACAACTGGTGATCCAGAGATGGACTTGTTGTTGATTTCGAGATCATTCAATCTCCTTTCCTATAAATTCATACAAAACCCATTCATTCAAATCATCTCAGAGCTCAAAATCACCACTCTAATTTCCCATTATTCATCATCGTTCAATGGAAGTAGCAACACTTCATGGCTGCTCTCTGGATCAAGTCTCTGTATAGTCATTTTTAACATCCTTGCTTGTCTCGAATTTCACCAGACTCATCTCCTAAATCTCCTCACAGAACTCAGAGATTGTCTCTAATCCTCTCCTTCCATCACTGATTTCAACGGAATAGAAATCATTGTTCTTCCCTTAATTTCGGCACAAAACATAACCAGAAACTCTAGTAAACTCGTATCGCCTGATCCTTCCTTGTCTCAGCTTCGATACTGCACAATTGGACACACGAACTCCATGACTAGCCGGCGGCAATAATTGGCAAAACTGGTTCAGCGTAAAGAATTTGGTTTCTTCTGTGTATAAACTCATCTGGCCTAATTCTGTCTGTGTATAAAGGGGATAGTGGTGGCCCTTATCAGTACTTCCCGTGTGTCTTTAGCAATCTAATGCCTAAACCAAGTGATTGCCTTGAGTATTAATTGTTAATCAAATCTGCCGCCACCCATCATGAGTATGGTGTCTACTTCCGATATTTCATGTTTCGACACTTTGTAACCTCGTGTCCTTTCTACGCTTCGAGTGCATCAACTCTTATGCTTTCCAAATAGTGCATTAAGATCCAATTTTCATTGTTTCGTCACATGACTCCAAAGTACCTATAAAATGCAAACAAAGCGTAATATACAAAAAAAAAAATACAAGAGAAATAGCTAAGAATAGCGTAAGAAATTGACATTTAAAAGATGTATTTTAGGCTCCTATCACTGGTAAATGACGTAACCGGTCCTGGTAACTTGTGTGTTCGATCACAAGCAAACCATATTAAGGTAGAACCGATCCTTGTGTTTGGAATAACGTGAACCCATGATAGTGCTTTGATATTTGATCAATCACATAGTTATCTTGGAATACAGATGAACCAATTCTAAACTTGTTTGGAGGTATGGTAAAATCGATTCCAAGATTTGTAAATATGAAAGAGGATTTACACAGAAAAGATGTCCACATACTTTGAACATGAACAATAACTCTTATCTTTTATTGTTCAAAGATATTCCTTAATAACTCAAGGAGATCCCTATCCAAATAAACTAAGATTCTTTTAATTAAGGTTGTTAGTTTTATATGCTTTAATTACCACCAATTAAATGCATATCTTTAGAAAATAAAAATTGGTAATGTGCATTTACTAATTTGAGATTTTCTTTTGAGATATTTCGAAAAATATTGAACACAACATTTCCAGGAATTATGAAAACCGATTTGGGCATTTATTGCATATCTTCAGAATATTCGGTTTTGGAAATTCCTTGGTGTCCAAACATTCTTGGTCTATAAATACCCAAGTTTGCATTTCTAGCAAACTGTATCCTAAGAGCCAAGCAAACTTCATCTTTTTGTTGTTTCTGGTGGAGCCGTATATCCGGAGAGGAAAGTATCCTAATTAGGTGAAATCTCTTACGACCGCTCGTTTAAAGACTTATGTGGGATCAAGAAGCTCTACGAGTACCGTTGGTAGGAAACTAGATAATTGCAGTTTATCTTAGTTTTCGATTGATTTGATTGACTAACGGTTGTTGAACTTTGATTGCACTTAGTTTGTTTATTCTTGAGAATCTTCTCTTCTGATATAAGATTTACTCAAACTAGATCGAAGTGTCGACGTGATCTTTAGAACTGTTTGTAGATCTAAAGACATCTTGTGATAATCCATTTTTAACAGACCCCGTTCTGTGTGTGATTGATCACAAGAAATTCAAGTGGTGTTGTGCAGGTGTTTATTGAAGATTAAGGAAGATTTGAAAACAAAGAAGATTTCTTATTTGGTTTCTATATCTTTGGGTGTGCACAAACCTTGATCGAATGGGATCCAACTAGAATCAGATTTATTCGATTGATTAGTTGCGTGAGATCGGCATCACCTTATACTTTCTTGTTGGAATCTATATTGATTGATTGCAAATCTAAACTCTGCTACTTATGTAGTTGTTGGATAGATTGATCTAACCAGGCAAAGGAGTTTATTAGTTTAAACGGAAGAGCCTTTGAATATGACTTGAGATATCTTCATCGGAAAGAATCAAGAGAGTTGTTACCAAACATATTTGTTGTTCCTTTACTGTTTGGAATACGATCTAAAGGAATTTTTCCAGTGCGTGCACTTATTGAATATCAGATGCGCATGGATACTGAAGAAACTAAATGAACTAGGTTTAGTTGCTTGGTCTCAACTATATGAAGTTTTGGTTTAGATTTTGTATAACGGCTTAATTCTGAGAGTACTCAATTCTGGACTAGGTATCAGGGTTTTTATGCATTTGCGGTTTCCTCGTTAACAAAATCTTGCTATGTCATTTACTTTTCCTTTCCACAATTATAATTGTTGTTATTATAAATTAAAGTAAATTACACAAACGTTAACTTCGTATTACTTGATAGTGATCCTATAGAGTTTGGTTAAGTCCGAACCTATTATCAAGTAATCACACTTTGATTGTTGTATTGTCTCGATCTCGTATCCATAGACGATCACACAAAGTGTAAATACTGATTTGTCGTATTGTCTCGACTTTGTACATAGACAGTCACTTTCGGTAAGAGGAATTATAGGTGGATAATTTAAAGATTATGGTGTATATGGGTACCCTCGTCTTTTCAATATAATTTATTGCTTGGATTTGTCTTATGTATTTTTTTGTTGTTGTTGTTGTTGTTGTTGAGTTTCTCAATCTTCTCTCGTTTATGATCTTTGCAAGAAAACTCTAGAAAATTGCAACGAGTTAGCTCGCCTCAGTAGTAGATCTTGAGAACAACAACATTATCCATGATACACTTGCAAACGTTCAAAAAGAGCCTCAAAGGTTAGCTAAAAGCTAATCACTTGAATCTATAAAAATATCAACCTACAATATAACACTTTGTTTTCGTCCTATATTCGTAGAAGTAATGGCAAAAGGTCTGAAAGTTTTTTGATACTTCGATGAAAAGTTCAGATATGGCAAGAAACCAGTTCAAATCTTGCAACAAAAACTCATTTGTTAATAAAGAATATTTAACAGAAAACCCTTAAAAAGTGAAGACGGTAGTCATCCAAAAAATTCAATCTCATCCCAAAAAAGTGGACTGCTGAAGAGAGTGGTACGAGTGTCAGAAAAAACTTCTCTTGTATCCAAAGAAAAACCTGTTTTGGGAATGTTTTCAGTCTTTTGTGCTACGTTGGCAATGCAATTGCATTAAATGTTCTTTTTTTATTTTTTTGTAGCTACCAACTCAGCAAAGTGAGTTATAAGTCTATTAAGGATACAAAATCAGTCTTGAGTCTGACAAATCAGACGAGAAAAATAGTTGAGATAGCCTTTAAATGTTAATAATTTGTCGGATCTAAGATACCATATACAAATACAAATATTTCGAGCATGAGAAATTAAAATGGTTATTCTTTGTACGTAGGTGAAATACGCGATGAACCCAGAAGAAGTAGTAATTAACATGAAGACATATAAGCGAATGCCAAAGAAAAAAGCACGAGGTCTTGAAGATACAGTCGCAGAAGAGCTACCCGAGGATGGACGCACTAGCTCAAATGCGGATTCTGACACAGACGATGGAAAACATGAATGACGTGGAGCAAAAGAAAGATAACAACAACAATGAGAAAGGCGAGTGATCGTGGGAGAGACGGGCAATAGATCTAAATAACAAAGGAACCAATTCAGTGGAAACCTTGACGTTAAAAGTGACTGGAAAATCCAAAATTTGCAGGACGAAAGGATACACGAGCTGTAAAAAAGGGGCAAAAACCTAGAAGTGGAGAATCGCGACATCAAGAAAATAGGGCCTGGAAAAGAACACGTATACGACATTGAAGATGACGAGTTCTGGGACCGAGAGCAAACGCGAGTAAAAAAGTACATATATAGAGTATGCTACAACTCGAGAAACAAGAAAAAAAAACGAAGGGAACAAGCGATGATGGATAAGATTGGGGCGATGCATAAAGAGATGCGAGGATTCAAGCAGAGGAATCGACTCTCAAAAGTTAAGACAGAGGCAGAACGAATGCCATTCACAAAAGAGCTGATGCAAACACCGTTTCCCCCGAGGTGCTCAATGCTACCGTTTACTTCCATCTTTGATGGCACAACAAATCACTAGCATAAAACAAAGTTTTTCGAACTCAAAATTTATAATGGTTCTTACCATTTGAACATTTGATTCGCCTATTCTCTTGGATCATTATCTTCAATGACCAGAATACATATGAGGTCACTTTTTTCTAATTGCATGAAACGACATGACCCATTGAAAATCACGATTTCTGAGATCACTAGTTTGTTCACAGAAGATATAATGAAAGTTAGTCCACGAGCAGATTGGTGGTTGTTTAGCTCCACCAAGTGAACAAAATACAAAATTATTCTCATACATTAATTCATCTTCCTTTATGGTGCACTTGGGACCAGAAACTCTCGCTTAAGATGATGATCTAAACATTTTCAGAAATTTAATGAAACTGCTGAACTCCTTTAAGTTTTGAAGTATAAAAAGTTTGTTTGCGTATAGGTGTAAAGAAGATCTAAGGTGAAATGAGAATGAAAATACGTGCACATAAGAGATTCAATAATAGTTGTTTGACAATTTACCCGTTGAACGACGATGGGACTGCCTCACAGTTGAGAATTACGGCTCATGAACAATACCATGGCCACTCGGGATAACTTCTATCGCGAGACAATAGATATGTTGGGCGTTAGGCCGAGTCTTGTGGAGAAAAAAGAGAGGATAAAAATGAAAAAAAATATGATAAAAGCAGGAACATTGGAAGGGATTTAGCTTGGGACGAGGAAAGGATCCTCGCCCTTCCTATTTTCCCTCCCCTTCCAAAGAGTCCCTGACCTACGTGGCATCACTGTATAACTCACTACTTTCCTTCTCCATTAGAGCATCTCCAATGAGAGGATGTGATGTTCCTCTTTTCACGGATTAAGCTACTTTTTCCAAAAAACCATCTCCAACGGGAACTTAACAGGAGGATGTGAAGCTTACATGGCAGTCGGTTGGTAATACATCCTCTAGCCCATCCTCTTGTTTTAGAGGATCTGTTAGAGGATTTAGACAATCAAATTCCCTAGTATTTAGCAAAAATAAAATTCCCTGCGTATGAACACATGACAACTGTAAAATTACTTCTTCACAATTGTAGACGGTTGGAGATGATAATCTCGAACTTCCTAAAACCAAGGAAAGTTTTAATGAAAAAGAGCAATTTTACCCATCCGAATACGAAGGAAACGGATGTCCCGTTGGAGATGCTCTTAGACTCCGCCTTATAAACCTTGTCGTGATAATCGATAAACACCAATTCTGTCAATATCCGGTGGACTTCTTACCATTCTGAGTTCCCTATGATAAGTACGGTTTCACATAAGAACCCTTCCCTTTCACTACGAAACAACCACCATACCAAAATACCCAAATCAAATTTTCTCTCTTGTCTACTGAAAATTCCTGCTCCCACGGAGATTAAAGCCTTGGGAAATCTACGCTTCTCAAACCACTCCACCACTGAAACAGATTCCTGTCCAGCCTAACCAGCTGACATTCCCCATTCGTCCTCCAATCGGGGGCACATCGGAATTTGGTGGATCCGTCCAAGCTCAGATTCTTAAACTTGGGTTTGCATTTTTCAGGGTTTCTTTGGCTCCTATGGATGCGAAACTCTGGTTTCTAACTAGTGCTTTGCATGTGTTTGATGAAACTCCTGAAAGAAACAAACTTTCCAGTATGCGTTTTTGGAATGGTTTGATTAATAGGTGTTGTAGAGATGGTAATTTAAATAAGGCAAGTGAGATCTTTGAGGTAATGTCTATGAGGAATTCTAACTCTTGGAGCAGTTTAATGAATGGGTATTTGAGAATAGGAGAGAAAGAGAAGGCGAGATTGGTTTTGGGAATGTCACAGAGGAATGTGGGTTCTTTGACAACTATGGTTAATGGAATATCACAGAATGGTGACCATCAGCGATCTACGGATATGTTTTTAGAATATTGGATGCTGGTTCAAATACTGATGAACCAGTTAATGTTTCTGCTTTATCGGCTTATGCGAGGATAGGTGCATTAGAAACTAGATTTTGGAACCATGATTATGCTAATCACAATAGGTTTAAGGTGAGCAGACAAAAAGGGGCAGAGTTGGTTGATATGTACGCTAGATGTGCGAAAATGTACTGTGCTGATAATAGGAGTGAGTTACAAGGAATAGCAGGTCAATCTGGTTGGGCAGCTCATGGATGTTCTGAACAAGCTCTTCAATGCGAGATCACAAGAAAAGGTAAGAAACATTTACTTCTTGAATGCGGTTGGTTTTTGTCAATGGATATACACAACTTGCATGTTGCAAATTGAAAGTGAAGTATCCACTATCCACATCATATATGAATCTAATAGATGAAAATCTCTTTTAGGTGAGCAAAAGCAGCTTCGAAATGAGGAAAGAAATAAAATTTGTTCATCAAATGGGGATGTTACTGAAAGTGATGCTAGTTTCGTAAGAGAACCTATTACTTTTGCTGATAAAAAGCTACTGGTTCTAGATCTCAATGGGTTGCTTGTTGACGTTGGGAAAAGATCATGTAAGAATCGATGATATTGTATTGTTAGCTCTAATATGTTTCTTTTGATATTAAAGTTGAAGGGTCAATCTTCTTTCTTTCTGTTTTCTTTCCTTTTAACAGGTACTAAGAGGCCCTATTGTGATGATTTCCTCAAATTCTGCTTTGAAAGATTTCATGTGGGTGTTTGGTCTTCAAGAACCAAGTATATATAAACTTCCAACCAACCTTGTATATTCGTTCCTTCGTTTGATCTCATTATTCCATTTGATTGCGCTTAGGAAGTAGCTACACATGGTGGTCAGACATTAGATAACCTTTTATCTCCAACTCTTATTTTGCAGGAAAAATGTGAATAAAGTGGTTGACTTTCTCATGGGAGATTTAAAGGAAAATCTCATATTTTGTTGGGTAAGTAGTTTCCAAATTATAAAACAACTAGTTTATTCAGTTTCCCTTTAGGTTTTATTTTTGGTCTTAGCACTGCCCTTGCTTCCATTTTCCCTAGGTTTAACTTAAAAATATCACATTGTCATTAGTGTATTACTGTCTTGTTCTCAGTTAACCTAATTAATCTTAGGTGCATTTATAGTAAATCAGTGTACTCTATTTTGACCTGGGCCTTTTACTTAGTTACTTATTTTTGTTTCCATTTCCTTTGTTATGTAACCCATTGAGTTTACGGTTCGGTGCTTAAATTCTCTTCTATCTGGATAATTTTTTTACAATAGGCTCAAAATCTCCATCTATGTAGCTTTATGTGTTGTTTTGGTGTTGGCGGTTTGGTTGATTGCAAAAACTTATTTCTGCTACAAAGTTAAGACAGTATTTTTATCTTGTTAAAAGAAAAAACACATCTGTAGTGCGGAATCTTACTGTTCATCGTAATTATAAATTCCAAAATAGCGTTCTATTGATCTCCTGAATGGGAGAAGAGAAATCATCCCAACTACAGGATAAATGGTTTCATGTTATTTTGTGTTTCCTAATCCTAGTAAAAGAGAAAACACTCCTTTCGTCCTTCTGCATATACATTTGACTAGATCCTAAGTATTAATTTATTAGCCGTAGCTGATACTTTTTCCTCTCTGTGTCTTTTTTTACTGGGCAGGATCAATCCCACTGCACTGAAACAGGTTTCAAAGTTATTGGTCACTGGTATAAGCCTTTGATATTGAAAGAGCTGAAGAAGCTGTGGAATAAGCATGAACAAAATCTTCCATGGGAAAAGGGAACTTTCAATGAATCAAACACGTTATTGTTGGACGACTCCCCCTACAAAGCTTTATGCAATCCTGTAAGTTGCTCGCCTTTTATATCCTGATTTCAGGTTACTATATTGTTGGCAACTGTATAACATGCTGTTTGTCAATTTTCTGCTTGTAGTTGCACACTGGAATCTTCCCTTCCTCGTATACTCGAGAGGATCTAAACGATGATTCATTGGGTGAGACTTCTCTAATCTGAGATGATGTGCTATTTTATTTTAAGGAAATAATGATGTAAATTACTTGTAGGTAGTGCAACATGTGGCTGTCATGCAAACTGTTGTTGTTTGTTTCTGGTCGCCTGTGGCAACTCATCATTTTGAGCAACTAGGAAGTCAAACTACCGAAATTCAAATATTTAATATGTCACAAGATGTGTTTTTTGGTAATGGAATCAAAAATCTGTATGCAATCCATATATTTGGAATCTCATTTTGGATTTCAGAAAGAAGAATAATATAGGCGGCATGTGTTTTTGAGAGGTCAGACGAGTTTTATGGTGAAGGATTTTTCACATCATGTGACCCAGTTGTAGGAAGCGAGTGACGTAGCTACAACTGTCACCAATGCTTACAACCAAGTGAACATGCTCATTCCATTTGGACCACATTGGCTGACCACCTCGCCCTGTTAATATTTTGTTCAAATGAGCTAAAATTCTCTCTCATCTTAGTTCTGTCTTCTTCTTCTTTTTTTTTTTTGCTGCATATGGCATTATATTTACAAACAGTTAAAGACCAGTCTGAATTTCCTAGTCTTCCTAACGAGATCTAACTGCTTAATTTTGTTGCATGCTATCAGAATATTAGAATGTTTCTCACTTTTGTTGTTTGCAAGCAGGTCCAGGAGGAGACATCCGTGTCTATCTAGAAGGTTTAGTTGAGGCTGGAAATGTTCAGAAATATGTTGAGAGACACCCCTTTGGCCAACCCGCTATTACGCGCAGAAATCCTTTTTGGTGCTTCTACCGCCAAGTCCATGATACTGTTGTAACAAAGATGAAACAGAAGGAGTTCCTAAAATACGTTTAGAGGAAATTCAAGAGTATTTGGAGGTCCCATGTTTCGTCATTAAGAAGGGGACTTTTTTTTTTTTTTCAAGTGGCAAAGCTTACTGGGCGACATTACTTTAAGTTGATAGGAAAATGGTGTTTTGAGGAAGCTCTTGCAGTTGATTCATTTTAGGGTGAGAGATCAGTACGTCCACGGAATAACAATAATCTTCAGATCACCGCTACAGGAGTTGCTTGAATCACCACTACAAGAGTTACTGTTCGACTGTACTCAATGAGTCCCAGGTTAAGTTCGTTTCTCCTCTCTCTTTTTTTTTTTTTTAATTTTTTTTTTTTATGAATCAATTATTACTCGCAGTAACCATATGTATAGGTGTACATATCAACCCTCCTTCGTGAGTACTAGTATACAGTAACCATATGTATAGGTGTACATGCATGCAACTAGGTATCTTGAGTTATCTTCACTGTACTCTTACTCTCCGTTGCGAACTTGATAGCAAGCTACTACTACAGACCAATGGCGGAGCCAGAAAGTTTATGTTGGGGGGACAAATATATATAAAGTGGTGGATGATACGATCGTATAGAATTGCCGCCGAAGGCCGCAAAATTCTTTTTAGACGTCTTCTCTGCCATTAGTGAAAATGTATTCTCCTCCTTGAGAAAAAGTTCCTAGTTTGGAGAACTTATATACTAACCAAGTCAGTTTACAGATCAATTTAAGAATTAAGTGCAAATAATTGTAGTTAGTTAAGATAAACTAATAAATTTTGCATATTTTTTTCCGGTTACAGTTATCAGTTTCACTAGTTTGACCTAAATTTTCTCTTATCTATCAAAAATTAGGGAGGACAACCGTTCAATTAGGGAGGCAAATATTCATTCAATCAAATATAATCTCTGCTAATTTTTTGCTCGCCAAAAACTAGGGAGGACAACTGTCCTCCCTAGTCCCAGCGTGGCTCCGCCACTGCTACAGACATACTTACTAAGAAAGGTGCTACACTAGCTAGAGGATGCTGTACATAGTATACTACAAGGCTTTTTTTCTTGTCAGACTTAGAATGGCCTGACAGCCAGTACTTTCGTTTTGTATAGGCTGTAGTTTTTGTTATTTTGTTAGCTTTTCTGTTAACAGTTTCTTTGTCGAACTGTCTTTTGCAAGGTTATTGTTCTTTTGAGGAATAAAATCTTGATTTATCAAAAAAATACTACAGGGATGACTCATTGTGTATTGAGATGACAATAGGTAACTGCAACCGTGAATATTGTATATGGCCTAGAATGCTTGCTTCCTGTAGCTCATTTGATTAGCACAGTCCAAACCAAACAGAAAACTTGCTACAGGACCATGTAAAATTAGTAGAATTAGGGTTTGAATTTCAAAATCCAAGAAAGAGATATTTTTAGCCCTAAGCGAGCGCAAGGATAGTGATGAACTAGTAATGATTTGGAGACTTGATAGGTGCATCTGGATAGAAAAAGATGTTAGAACGAGTTCGCCTCGATGCTAGCCCTAGCATGGACTCGTTCCATTAGAGAGCACAAATGTTCATCTGCACTGTAACTTGATTCTGATAGTGCGTCGTAACAAAACTCATCTGCTTTCTGAATTTTCTCATTTTGATTTTTGTAGAAGTATTCTAACTCATCAGAACTGTGCTCTCAGATTTGTGATACAGGTATTGTAGAAGTTGAACAAAGAAGAGAGGTCGAAGGCGAACAAGATACTCAATCCCAAATTCGCGAGTCCCTTACTCCTAATGACAAGATTGGCATTGAGCTCCATCCTTCCCCAGGTGATAACAACTTGCAAATTAGTATTCCAGCAATCTAGAGAGTAGAACCTGAAGTACCTGTTGAATACCCTAACGCTGGCACTCTCTTCGAGCAACGTCTGAAGGAAGTGATCTTTGTAGGTACTGTTGAGAAGTTTAGTGTGCTACTTTGGTTGGTTTCGCTGTATGCTAAAATATGGAAAAAGTATGGACATATTGCTGCTACGAAGAGAATCAGTGTCCTCAACTTGCCAAGGGTGATTGGGTGTTGTTTTTCTATTTTGCTTGTTCAGAGAAGCATACTTCTACTTTGTAACAAAGACTGATGCGATCTTTCTTCTTGGTGCTATATATGTTTTTGTTCTTAAATCATTTGCCACCTTCTGGAAAATTTATAATTCAGGTGTCATGTCAAGCGTCATCTATTTTGAATTTGACTACTTGGAGTGCAAACAAAGCAGAATGACCTTTTCTGTCACTCCAATAATCTTTCTTGACTGTCAAATGTTGACTACTTTTTACTACTTGGAGCCCAAGCAGCTCCAACTGTGCCTCTTATTTAAGATAGGATTGCATGCATTCTCCAACTGCTTCATCTTCTCGTTAATATCGTCCATCTCACCTATTTATTGTAGTAAGACCAGTTTAGGGTTCAGATTAATCCAAGAAAAGAGAGTTGGTCAGATTTTTGAAGAGAAAATGGAAGTAAATTATGGAAACCATGTTCTAGTTGTTCCTTATCCAAGTCAAGGACACATTAATCCAATGCTCCAATTCTCAAAGAGATTAATCTCAAAAGGTCTCAAAATCACCTTAGCCATAACAGTTCACGTTGCCAACAAGATGGAAACTCAAATTAACGGTCCGGTTAAAGTCGAAATGATTTCAGATGGTCATGATGAAGGTGGTGTTATGCAAGCAAGTAGTCCACAGGCATATCTCGAAAGATTTGCAATCGTGGGTTCACAAACCTTGACTGAAATCATCCAGAGACAAAGAAATTCAGGTGATCCGGTCAGTTGTGTAGTTTATGATCCGTTTTTGCCATGGGCATTAGATGTAACCAAGCAATTCAACCTTATGGGAGCTGCCTTCTACACTCAATCTTGTGCTGTTAGTAGTATCTACTATTACGTGCAAAAGGGTATGATGAAATCCCCGGCCACGCCGGGTGAGGTAGTTTCACTTCCGGGGATGCCGCCGTTGGAGTTTTCGGATCTACCATCTTTTGTTGCCGGTATTGGGCCTTTTCCATCATTGTTGTCTACTCTCTTGGAGCAGTTCCGTAACATTGATAGAGCAGATTGGGTTCTGTTTAGTTCATTTGACAAGCTAGAGGCTGAGGTAAATAACAGTAGAACATCTTTTCTTGGTCACATTATCTTTTTGGCTTAACATAACTGATTTTAGTTTGTTTGATTTTTTCACAGATATTAAATTGTATGTCAAAGCTGTGGAGAGTCAGAGCAATTGGACCAACTATTCCATCAAAGTACTTGGACAAAAGGATTGAATATGATGAAGATTACGGATTCAACCTATTTGAGCCCAAAACAGCTTCATGCATGAACTGGCTTGGCTCAAAAAGGAACAAGTCTGTTGTTTATGTGTCTTTTGGAAGCCTTTCAGCAGCAAAACAAGAGCAAATGGAAGAAATTGCATGGGCATTATGGGAGTGCGACTACAATTTTCTGTGGGTAGTGAAACAGGCTGAAGAAAACAAAATCCCATCTGAATTCCTGGAGAAAATTTCAACATCTGACAAAGGATTGATGGTAACATGGTGCCCGCAGTTGGAAGTTTTATCCCACCAGGCCGTGGGATGTTTTGTGACGCACTGTGGGTTCAACTCTACATTGGAAGCATTGAGTATTGGAGTGCCGATGATTGGGTTTCCGCAATGGACTGATCAGCCAACGAATGCAAAATTTATTGAGGCTATGTGGGAAGTAGGAATAAGACCAAAAGTTAGTGAAGATGGAATTTCTAGGAAAATGGAGATTGACTTATGTGTAAGAGAAATTATGGAAGGAGGAGCGAAAGGGAAAGAGATGAGAAGAAATGCAAGCAAATGGAAGGAATTGGCAAAAGAGGCAATGGATGAAGGTGGAAGTTCTGATAAGAATATCGAGGAATTTGTAGCTCAAGTTAAATGTTATTGCAACAAATAGTTTAAGTATATATTTGTCCCTGTGCTACGCACCGGGAGGCCCCGAAAACCATCCACTTTCATGTTTTTCTTTTAACCATAGTTTTGGTTTGGCGTGACGGTAATTCGCCTCGCCCCGTCGGGATATTGGTATCCGTTTATTTGGTGTGGCTCGGCCTCGCCTCACCCTGTCCCTATGCATTTTTGATTTGTTGTCGTGCGGCTTCGCGACGTCGACGCGTTTTTTTATTTGGTGATGCATTTTTAATTTGGTGTGACTCTGCCTCGCCTTGCCTCGTCCCCATGTATTTTTTATTTTCTGTCGCCCGGCATCGCAACGTTGATGCATTTTTTATTTGGTGATGCATTTTTAATTTGATTTGGCTCAAGGTTTCTTACTTGGTGTGGCCCACCTTCATTTTTGATTTTCATTTAGTAGCATGATACGAATAAGAAGCAATTGTGCATGCTGGATCAAACTGTTCCTATTTTTCAGCTGAATAAGCCTATTACAAACCCCACTTAAACTTCTTTGTCAGGAAAAACCAATGTAACCTATCTAAGAGAAATCCGTAATACAAAAGAAAACCAACGTAACTTTGTTGTCAGGAAAATCGAGTCAAAATGAAAACATAGAAAAGATATTACATTTAAAGTAATACAAATAGAGCAAGTCATTCATTTTAAAATTTCAAAATACTACACACAGATGGTCTAAAGTATTTGGTCAAACCATTGATTGCGTTACCCCTAGCCATGGAGAAGTATCGAACCAAATTTCACCAACTCTATAGTTGTATCTAGCACGAATAACGTCGATGTGGTGTCAAGCACTTGGTCGTAGTAAACAAAGGTGTTCCCAACCGAATATTTGTTGTGACATGGATTGACTGCGACAATAATTGATCATAACAGCTGCGCAGTTAGACATGTGGCACAACAATTATCCATAAACATCTACAAAATGCTTAAAAAAATGGTTATAATTATATGCCCACCTATAAGACTAAAAAGATTGAGTTAAAAATGTATTAGGGTGATTCTATAAAGTACAGAAATACAAACAATCATCCCTTGATTTATCAATGTATGAAAAGTTACACACACATAATTAGACTACTCTAGAGTCAAGTTCACCGTCTAACATGGAATTTGGTATTTGTTTTAATTCTTGGAATTTGTACCAATTATTGCAAGTGGTTCCCATAACTAATATGTGACTGTACAACTTTTTTCCCCAAGCTGTATGTTTTAAAGAAAAACATGTAAGGAAATCAAAATCGCCAATTATCTTTCTATGCAAAACCAAAGCTAAGTGATCACCTCTACAGTTATTATCCTCCCTCAATGTCACTGAAACTCCTAAATGTTCCTGCAAATTTCAATGAAATAGGATCACAAAGCCAACATTGTCGATATCTTTTCAGGAACCTAAATTACCTCCCTAAACCTCCCCATAGATTTCTTGCTACTGATTTCCATTGGCCATCTCATTCATCAAAAATGTAAGAAATTTATAGCCAACAAAGTTCATTGAACACAAATAGAAGCACAAAATATATTATTACCTAATCTTGTTAGCTATATTATTACCTAATGGTCGTTTGGTCGTTTGGTGCAGAGCATACAACGCCTTAGGGCGTGCTTGATGAACTCTCCTAAGGGAATATCGGCAAGCTCATGTTCTAGAATCGTAGTATCTCTTTCAAATCTTCTTCCTGCAAAATAAAAACCAAAAAGTCATTTATTATCAATAAACTGCATCATAATGGTCTAGAACTTCATTATCTGGATTTTGGATGGAAATTTAGCCATTTGCTAAACACTATTGCCCAAAAAAACATAAAGAAAATGACCACTGAAAAGACACCACGAATATGATATTTGTAAGTCACATTTTTCGAATTCCAACTGTCAGAAATTCTCACCAAATTCTTCTCGTGCATTGTGGGTGTGGATAAAGTTTCAGAATATCCATCTTTCTTTGTGTATGGTAGAAAAAGTTCCAGAACCAAGATCCTTTCCAGACTCCACATCTTTATTTTTTAATTCTCAAATTCGTGAATTGAGAACAGGGGAATTTTTTTTAAGGAAAAAGTCAATTTTGGTAAATGAAGTAAACACAAAGTCTCACATAAAACAGTCACCCCTGGCTTAATGATCAATTTTTTTCTAAACCGATTTACTGAGATTTAGAATCCCTAATATTAACAAACTATTTGGTCAATTACATTTGGAGGAAACCCCAAACATCCATCCCTTATTTTTGTCCTTTAAAAGACAACTCACGAAATGGAATCAAGATTGCAATTAAGTATAAAGCAACACAGTGCAGCCACGCTAGTTAAGTACTACATAGCAATTTTGCACTTTCAAAGCCTGAAGCATCAGGTAAATGTTTAAATGCTTATCTATATTTTCTGGATTAGTGAAGTGCCTGCAGCATCAATATGGTTACACACATGATGAAATTAACTAATTTATGCAGTTGTACGCATTAAACAACAATGATTTGCTGAATTCGCATACAGATGGCCATAAGCTACGAAGCAAACTAAAAATGAACCTGTCTTGTATTTCAATATGCCAAAGTCCACAATAAAAATTTGAGACAGCATCATAAATAATCTGGAATCAAGTTCTACCATTGAAGATTGGAAATAATTTGCATTCGCCAGCCGTCCGACCTGAAAACATGGGATCATTATATAGTTAGATTTTGCTGCAAAAATTAAATAAATCAAAAATAGTACTATTTTTTTTTACAATCTACCGAGACAAAGACAGTGAGAGCTATAGAGACCAATAAAAAAAAACATAATCACCTTGCATTTGGGCTCTGAACGATCTGTCAACTTTACCAATACGTTTGTGGATTTCACATCAAAATGGACAATACTCTTAGAATGTAAATATTCTAGACCAATAGCTTCCTCCCTAGCTATTATGAGCTTCTGATGTATGTTAAGCAACCTGATTAGAAATAGAATTATCCAAACACGTTACCTTTTTTCTGCATATATAGTTCGCAGACACTTATGCTCCATAAACTCGATAACGATAGTCATTTGAGGTCCATCTTTATCTCAGCGAGTTATCGCAAAAGCACCAACAAATAGAGTGTTGCTAATCTGTGATGGGCTCCATGATAAAAAGGGCCAATTCTAATGGCTTATTTGCACTGAAGAAATGCATCCAGAATACGACCTAAATATTCGAATACACAACCTAAAATTTTTACACAAACCCATTAATAGAACAATCATCAAATCTTTATATTTTAAATACAATCACCAAACTAACAAATTCAAAAATAAAAGAATCAACAAACCCTGGGTTATTACAGGTTCTGGTAGGTTCTGGTGTTCGTTTTAGATCTCCGTATAGGTTCTAGTGTTCGTCTTAAATCTCCGTTTCCTCCGTACCGTAATCATAAACTAATCGCTGATGGAAGCAATGGCAATACTCTGCAACTTCTCTCACTCGTTCTCAAATGCAATGACCCAATTTGAGCCATCACCGCAGATGCTAAATTCAAACTCTCACCAAATTGTATCACCGATAATGGCAGCAACCACTCTGTGACTCCATTCTTTCTCTGCTGCATCAACTCATTCATCTGTAATTTTTTGTTCAGAACTTCTCCAACACCAGCACCAAGAACCCGCAATCTCACTGCATCTAAATCACCAAACCCTAGATGTCAAGTCTTCTGGGCAGAGCTCGTATAACGGCATAGGTAAATCTAGGAAACACCTTTATTTTTGGTATTTACGCAAACACAAAGAGGAGAAACTCAGATAACTATCAGGATTGGGAAAGCAGAAAGGAGATGGTCTTGTATTTATGCTAAAACATCTTTCTACGTGTTAGATCTAAGAAAGACCTATTAAAAAGGAAGCACAGTTATATGGGGAAACCAAAGAATGGACGGACGACGGGGGGTATTTTATACAGATGCCGTTCTGTTCAAGGTTAGGCTTCGACGGAAGTATTGTCCACTTTTATTAAGGTACAGTTAAGTATTGGTGTAAACATAGTGTAACTAAATAATTTAGACTAAAACTCTGAAAGAAGTGTTGTCCACCTACTTTTTTATAGACGTCGTTACTAACAAACGATAAAGTACTTGATGTAAACAAAGTGTAACACAATTTTAAGTATTCCAACCAATAGAGTTATGCCAAGTGTCCACACCATAGCTTCTACATTAGAAAAGGCCTATTTCGGCCAATAGGAAGCGATGGTTTCATCACCGTTTAACGTGAGAGCTTTATTTTTCAAGGCCTTTAAGGGGGAAGATAACCTCCATTAAATAATAATATTGGGATTAATAAAATTTACTCCTTCTCTTCCTAAAAAAGAACGCGCAATTGGGGATACTTTATGTAACTAGGATATAAATTACTAACCCCGTTCAATAAGGCCTGTTAAAGGAGGGATTTTTAGGGGCGAAATACTAAAATAACCTTTGGGTTAATTAAAAACATATTGAAAAGCCCTTCCCTCAAAATAAAAACTTCATAATATTTTTTTATGCCCTAGACTAGTGATCCCTACACTTTTTTTTATGCCCTAGACTAGTGGCCCCTATACTACATCCAAACTTCTTAAATTGGAGTGGATTTCAGCAATTATAGGGTTCGAACCCCTACCTCTGCAGTGGGAGGGAGCATGCCAACCACCAGACCACTTGGTGATTGGTGACTTAATAATTAAAATCAAAAACCAAAATCATATCTATCCCCCACTCTCATACCTGTTCTGGAACTCTCTTAGGTTAGGATTTTGAATTTTTTTTTCATCATTCACGAATTCATCGTCGATTATCTGAATCTATAAACATGCCTCCACGAAAGAAAACCGATCCAAAATCAAAATCAGTAGCTCAACAAAAACAAGAACAAAGGATTAATCGTATTGCTCTTGAAGAAGAAGAAGAAGAAGAGGATTCAGACCATCAAACTCTCGAAAAAATGGCTTATGTGAGAAGGTAAGTAATTCTGAAACATTTTATAAGTCTTTTAATCGATTTAAATTAATGGGTTTAGGTTAGGATCGCGAACCCTAACTCAAATATATGAGTTCAAGTCAATTCTGGCATTGAAATTAGTATGAATACCATGTCGAAAACGGGTTCCGACATTGAATTTATGAATACCATACCTGTAATATGTTCCGATGTTGAATTTAGTATGAATACTATGACGGCTAAGGAAACTAAAATCACCTGAAACTGAATGCTTAATTCCGGCATTGAGTTACTTTTGAATACCACGCCGGCATCCGTTACGGCATTGTTTTAAATTTTACGTCTATGCCGGCAGTGCTCTTTTTGTGACACCCCTTATTTTTAGCATGGCACATGCGCAAAGATGCGCCATGGATGGAGATGAAGTTGCATCCAAAGCTTCCTTTGCATAGTAAGATGCATTTGGCCAAGGTCCATATATGGTGCGAAGTAAGGCACATCGCGTAGGCATATTGGCCAAAGGCCAATATCGCGCCAAGGAGTGGCACATTATGTTTGGCATATTGGCCAAGGCTAATATGGCACCAAATGGATGCTACATTGGCTCAGAGCCAATCATGGCACATTATGGCGCATTTGGGTAAGCTACATTGGCCAAAGGACAAATGTTGCATCATCATGATGCATTAGGCCAGTTGGGTAGATGGCCTTGGGCGTTACTGCGCAATCATTGTGCATTATGTAGGCTATTGGCCTAGAGCCAATATTGCACAATCATTGTGCATCAGGACATAGAGGGATGGCCGAGTGAATATTGCGCAATTATTGTGCAACAGATCAGAGAGGGTTGGCCGAGTGAATGTTGCGCAATCATTGTGCAACACTGAAGTAAACCCTGCAATCATTGTTGGTTATTCAGGAAGACATGGCAACGACCATAAATAGTGAAGCAAGCAGCTCAAAAATGGTACTTGGTGAATGTAAATTCTCTCCCCTTTTCAAAGTTGTAGAAATGTCATTAAGACATATATATTGAGGGGTAGTTGGTTGAAGGTGTATATGCGGACTATGTGGTAAGTAAGCTTCATAGCTTAGCCGGAACGGTGTAAATGATGCTTAGGCTTCATTTATAGATGTGTATCCTTGCCAATGGGGCATATGATGCGAAGGCATAACTATGCCATGCCTCGGACCCGATAATGCTCAACCTTTGTGCATTTTGACGAAACACCCTATACGGACTAGGCCATTACCATTATTGCTAGGCCACGACCTTGCAAACGAGTTGTCTTGAGTAGCATGTCCCATCGAGGATGAACTATGGTATGTGCTTGATCCCTTTAGAGTAGGGAAGGGTACGTAAGAAGCCGCAATGAGTTGCAGCATTTCCGGTCCAGCACTTTGTCGCTTATATCATCTAATTGCGAGATGATTGCGGCATACTGGCCTCTCATATCACTTGGCTCGGTATTGTGATGCAAGAGATGCTTGTGGGCATACTTGATGAGGCTAGTTGCATGGTATTCACTGGATGCTCATACTGCCTATCAAGCTACACGGTGTTGGCATATGCACCAATTGCGAATTGGGCATGGCCAAGAAAGTAAGCTACATCAATATGCAAGTTAGCGGGCTTGCATGAACCTAAAGAGAGTATGTCATGAGCCTGATTGATGCACCCTTGGCACGATAAATACAAGTGCATGCTCTCAGCAATGCCTAAGCTAAGTAAATAGGGGAAATTAGGCCGTAATGGCCTATGCGCAAGTTCAAGGCATGTTATATGTCTAAAAAGGACCCAAAGGCATCAGAGATGCATATAAACATGCATCGGCCACATCCTCACTGGCTTTAAACCCTTTGCAGAATAGGGGGTAAGTTGGAACAGTATGGAAACTAAGTTAGCTATATCATGCTCCACTAGCATGCTTGTAAGGACAAATGGACATGCATTTGCCTAGCTTTAAGGCTGGTAAGTAGCATGATAATGGCGCATCAGGGAAGTTATAGCCTGCGCGCCCAGGCGCACCAGGCATAATTTTCCGGTCCGTCACACTTTTTGTATACGGAGCTAACATTGGAATGTTAAGACTACCAACATTTATTAATCTATGTCGGCGTTGTGTCCCGGCATGGTCGAGTTGTCGATAGACAATGCCGTTTTGGTGTCTCGGCATGGACGAGTTTTTGTTAAACAATGCCGACATATGTGTTTCAATGTCATTATTTAGTATATCTATGCCGGCTTCAGATATGATTGTTAATTAGTTATTTATTTATTTCGTATGTCTTTTGATATAGGGATAAAGCCAATGAACTTAAGAAAGGAAAATGTAAAGATGCTTGTGTTAAGAGAAGAAAGAAGAATGTTCTTGGCACTCCTGAGTCTCTGCATCCTCGAGGGAAAGAATTTGGTCGCAATAAGCGTTTGGGAGCAGGCTCTACAAGAGGGAAAGTTTGGGAGAGTAGGGACCATGGAAACATAGAAATCTGTGAACATACTGGAGAATCAGATGATGAGAACGATGAAGAGGAAGATGATGAGGTTGACCCAAGTCAACAAGCAATCCAAAGCGAAGTTTTATAGGAAGAAGGTGGGCCAACTCAACAACCAACACAAGGTGAAGGATTGGGATAAGATGAAGGTGTAGGCGAACAACTGGTATAAAAAGAACACGAGAAGAAGAAAGTAGTCAAAATAAAAGGTTCGCACCTTCCTCATCCTAATGACATGTTACTGACCTTGATGGTGGGAAATTTTGGGGACAAGCACGCGATCCGATACCACTATTTGGCTACAATGACACATAGGCTCGTACTATCTATCAAACCTATGTAAGAATTTTTATCTTGTGCATGTGTATTTTTTTGTATGCTTTCTTTCACTTTCTCATATTTATGTATACTTTATGTTTCTTTCTATTTATTGCATTCTCTCCTAATTGTAGGATCATAAGAAAGTTGTTCCTTTTTGCCGACACCAATCTTCGAGTGATTGGAATTTGGCTAAGGAATGTAAAAATGTCCAAATATTAGTAAAGGACTCTGGGTTATATCCTTTATTTGAAAATTTTATGGAGTATGATTCTGTGACAGTCAATTGCTTCGTCGAGAGGTATCATGGTGAAATTGATACCATGCAGTTCCCATTTGGAGAGATGACCTTGATCCGATGATACTCAGAACATTCTAGGCTTATGGGTTACCGGCAAATCAGTTGCATAAGGAGATAAATGTGCGGACCTAAAAAGGTCGAAGTTACACGCTTTGACTAACAAGTTGTTTGGTTGGGATTACGAAACTTCTATAAATAGCTTCTACGTATCCAAGAATTGTAGGACAAAGACATTGAGATTGAAGATGCTTATGGAAATGTTTGAAAGGGACAGAGGAGAAACGACATAATAATGTTTGGGATCTTGCTCAAATTCGTTATACAGCCGCTGCCTACCTGTTATTCATCTTGGACACTAAGGTATTCACTGACGCTAGTGGGAACAGGGTGAGTGCAAACCACCTACAATACTTGGATCCTTTAGAAGATGTCGCTGACTATTCTTGGGGCACCGTGGTAATTGCACATTTGATGGCAGAGATGAGAAGGGCCTCTAAGGCTGTTACCAATCAATTTGTCGGGAATTTCAATGTACTCCAGGTAATTTTGTTTCTAAACTTATGTTCTTATATATTGTTCACATATACCGTTATTATTGTACACAAAATTACTCCTTTTTATATGTATCTTTCTACATTGGTATAGGCGTGGGCTTATGAACACTTCCCAACATTGTTTACGAACTACAAATCCTTGAACATAAAAGAAAGTTTTGAACCCGATGAGCCTAGAGCTCGGAGATACCACTTCAACAATACTTCAAAGCTCGGTAACAATCATCGAATGAAAGATATGAGATTGGCTCTAGATGTGATGACTACCAAAGAGGTTGTGTTCGACCCTTACAAGGAGGCTAAAGAAAACCGTCATTTTTTGAGGTATCCTAACGTTGCATATTACAATGGACCGTTGTTCCACCCAAATGGATACGTTATGGCTGATTCCCGACGTGTGATGCGGCAACTTGGATACAAGCAACAAACTAGTGTGCAACTACTTGCGTTTGATAGCTATTTTGTTGGATATCCTCGAAGCTATTCAACTTCCTTAAGTTTGAAGGTAGATTATACGCCAAATCCAGAACCCGCACATTGGAGAGATAGGGAACAACATCGCTTGGTAGATACGAGTGATTACGAAAAACGATGATGAAGCTGATCCTGACTACATGAGTTATTACCTGCAATATTCACATCCTTTTGTTGTTCGCCCGGATAACATTGAAGTTCCACCCCTGAAAAACTTTCCCGTTCCAACTCCTACAGGGGCACTACTTACAATTATCGTATATCAGAAGAACGTTGGATTGCTAGTAAGTATTGTTAATTGCTTAGTCGTTTAATGTATATATATATAATCTTATATTGTGTCAATCATTATTCCCTAAATCTCTATAGAGACGAACACGAATAAGCTGCTCACTCATATGATTCGACCAAGTAAAGGATCACCATTGTACACAACATCCGTGAAACCTAAATCTCTAATTATCAGAGAAGCATAAACATGTTTTTTGTTATGAGAATTAGTTCAAATCTGTTTTTCATAAGAATTTAACGTAGTATTTAAGTCTCTTAAAAGGAGCCACGACAAGTTATACTCATGAACTAGATTCTGAACAGGTGACCATTGAATGGTCTTATTATGATCATAATAAATAGCTCCATAAATACAAGTTAATATCCATTTGCCAACATACACATTAGTATGCAAGAGAAAAGTAACTAATTTTTTTCCTATTGGATAATTTCAATATGGAAACCGTCTTTCCATAAAACACGAATTCCTACTGATAAAACTACAGAACTCTGAATCCAATAATTTGGATAAGCAAAATACTTTTGGATGTATTGCGTTTTCTTATATACTGTCTTAGTTTCTGATAAAAATACTAAAGCCTAGTTTGGTATTGCTGCGAGTTTTATAAAAGTGCTCTTCTGTTGTGCCCTGATGTGCGTTGATGTGAAGTGCTTTAAAAATAAAGTAGTCAGACGTTTGGTAAACTATAATATGTAAAGTGTTGTGGAACCAACAAACTGTAAATTCTGTTTGGTAAATTATCATGTTGAAGTGCTTATGATGTGGATAATGACGAAAATAGACATGGTTAATTTTTTTTTTAATTACATCTATTAATAATAAAATATTTTTTTATTTTGAATATTATTTATATAAAGATAAAAAATAATAATAATTCTTATTCATATTTAATCATTAATTTTTAATTTTTAATTTTTACCTTTAAATACTATTATTATTATTGTTGTTGTAATTATTATTTTATAACAAAAATTTATAAATTTTGATTAGTGAAATAATTGTACATAATAAATATTCAAGGATAGATTTTGTCTTTTTAATATAATAACAAGGTTAAAATAGAGAATCAATTAATTAAAATTGAGTGGGTCCACAACTTCTGCTTTTACTGCTTTTAAAAGCTACTCCTGGGTAGCTTTTAAAAGTTGGCCTAAAACAGAAGTGCTTTTGGAGAAAAGCGCTTTGAAAAAAGTTTACCAAACGCTATTATCCTAAAAAGTTTGTTACAAGTTGGTTACAAAGTGCTTTTGTAGGGAAAAAACAATCCCAAATGGGGCTTAAGTCATGAGAATGAGTAGCTATCTCATTTTTAAGATGCTTTTGAGTGAGGGGTTGACCTATCCCCTGAACATTCCAAGATAAGAATTTCATTTCTAAGAAGACAGAGATATTTGCAGACAATCTAGTTTGTAGTATCAAACAAGCAAAGCACTCTTAGCTCATACAAAATGAAGACACCACGATACATACCATGAGCTGGTTGTTGGTTAACACCATCTTTTGTTAAGTTGTAAGCATAATTATACTAAGGTGTAATGTAAAAAATCAATATGTATTTAAGCTAAAATTTAATGTAATAAGGTGTAATTATTTTGATTGGAGAAATACTTTACATATACAAGACTCGAGGCGAAAAAAATTATGACTTGTTCATTTTTGTAGTATTTTTTTAGTCTACACGCATATAAATCTCACAACGATCAAAAAAAATAACAACGCATAAAAAAAAAAAACTTCAGATATTCCAATATATTTATAGCAATAGAAACTAAATCGTGATTTCAAGTGAGAACCTCAACAAACGAAAATTTAGAAACACAAAGTATTATTCAAACACAATTATAAGATCTATATAGTATTTACATTTTGAAATGCAAAAAATATCACATGAATCACATATATTTTATATTTTTAAATATATAAAAAAATTCACATGAATCATACATGAGAAACAAGAAACTTTAGGAGGCCTATATTGTGTAAGATGTTTCTTATGTTATACCCACACAAGATATTTATTGTTAGTAATACTAAAAACCTAAGACTAATATCGGTATTAGTACCAAAAATCTATAAAATACAAACGATAGTACTTTATCATGTTAACAATTCAAATTTTCATAATTATAGAAAGGTGAACTAAGAAAAAACTGCTTACACTTTTTTTTTCCACATTATTTTATGAGCCCAGGGTGGTTACCCACCCCCTGCATATAAGATGTTTGTGATTATGTAATAAATGGAATAACCTAATACATTTGAGGATGAATATGTTGTATCATACTGGACATATGCAAATATTATAAGCTATTAAGTAATCTAAAGAAGTTGAGAGGCATTTTATGTCGTAATCTTGCTAATACCTCAGGGACCGTGGCATCATCACTCACATGACTAGTTCTAGTGTTGATGCTTGCAGCATTCCAATAAGTCAGGTGGGTATGGAAACATGATGGGCATAACATCTTAGTTATAATTGTTTCTCAGCGAAAGGACACATTTAAGCATTTGAAACAAAGATTATAGTACTAATCTATTTTAAGGAATAAACTCTATCAAAGCAATTCTACGAGTTTGGAGAAGTAATGATAGGTGTCTAAAACACCTAATTTTATATCTAGTATTTATGCTTTCTTTGCGAATTTTCGTGTGAATTATGTATCTTATGTTTGATTTTGAGTTTACTAGGTGTTTTGGAGTTATTGAAGCAAAAAGAAGTGGAACTCGCTCAAATCCAGGATTTCTTCTCATCATCTTGAAGAGAATGGAACTGGCGAAAGGAAGGGAAAGCATCAAAATCAAACAATTCGGAGGTAAGTAAGCATATTCCCACCTTCGTTAAGTGGTTGATTTCCTTTCGTAGAGATCGTCAGAAAAAGGGTTTTCAAAATGAATAAAAGATGTGGGTTTTCAAAACAATTCGGAGGGTTTTGCCTTCCTACCATTCAACATGTCGCAGGATTTCTCTCTTTATTCCTACCTGGACACATGTGTGACCCATAAAAAAGCTGTTTATTATTGAGAGCAACTTCATAAAACCCTTTCTTGTGAGGCAGAGTCGAGACTTTCGATCACTCCAAACCCGAATTTCTTTCGATAAGGGATGGCTATTTCTCACTCAACTTTTAAGGATGAGATTGTGTTCATTTATGTGTCTAACTTCTTATGACTAGTGTGTAGAATCTCTATGCCTTCTTAGCGCGTTGGATGCTATTATTACGGAGAACTAGTAAGTTGGAAATATAGGTTTTGTGGGTATATCTCTAGTAAACCCTCACGAGACTATAACTCGTCCACTAGGGACACCTAGGGATTCAAAGGCTTGTTATACGTGCTAAGTGTGACCGTAGCCTCGACGACACGGAGTTGTATGTATCCTTTAGAATTGTTTTGTTTGATTTGCTCGAGGACTAGCAAAGTCTAAGTGTGGGGGAATTTGATAGGTGTCTAAAACACCTAATTTTATATCTAGTATTTATGCTTTCTTTGCGAATTTTCGTGTGAATTATGTATTTTATGTTTGATTTTGAGTTTACTAGGTGTTTTGGAGTTATTGAAGCAAAAAGAAGTGGAACTCGCTCAAATCCAGGATTTGTTCTCATCATCTTGAAGAGAATGGAACCGGCGAAAGGAAAGGAAAGCATCAAAATGAGTCACAAGTAACTAGACAGTTTGTTCGATATTTTAACAAGTATAAGTTTATGAAATAAGCATCTTGTTTGGATCCCAAAGAATCAAGTCTACATGAAGTATCACAAAGATCAGAATACTAAAAATAAAAAGGCCCAAGTCTTCAATCTTTATAATAACAACTGCAAAAACTATTTGATCCCTACTGATGATCAATACACACATAATAGAGTTTGTTAACGTTGATTGATCAAAAGTTCTATCTATAGATCTTGAATCACGAGATATGTAATAATCAACAAACTTAAGTTGTCTTATATCAGAAGAGAAGAATCATGGAACATGGAATAAACAAATTTGATCTATCAAGGATGACTATACCGTTAGTCATTTATATCAATAACCAGAAACTTAAATAACAATACGATTTAGTTTCCCACCAATGGTACTATTAAAAGCTTCTTGATCCCGAAGAAGACTTTAAATTAAGGAAACACAAGAGATTTAGCATAATTAGGTTACTCTCCTCCATCAAAGAGCTAGTTTCCCACACAAATAATTAGGCAATGTGTCAAGGGATGAGCTTGCAAGAATACAATCTCCATTATTTATAGTTTTATGATCAAGGCTTGAGTGGAAGACAAGGTATTTCAATTTCCAAAATTTTCTAAAGATATTCAAAGAATATTATTTTCGGATTCAACATATACCAATTGTATTCCAACTCATAAACCGAAATACCTCATAGTTGACAACTAATATTAGCTAGCATACTTCTATATGCTTTACTAATATAATAAGTAGAGATATGCAAACCTCCAGGATATCAAGCATATCTTTTCGAATATCTATAAGATATTTGAATTTCGATTTCAGAATCTTGCCTTGGGCATCAAAGGAAAATGGTATAACATTGTCAACATCATGTGAACATTCCAAGTTCAAACCGTGTACATCTAGATATTTATGGAAACCCGAAGATAACAAACATATCGAAAATTCCAAACACATTTGAACTATGTCAGGATGGTTTTTATCACAAAGGATCGCTCCTCTCCATGGATTGGTCCTAAACTTAAAATCGGTCCCGAGTTCTATTTTAGCTGCGAAACAGAATATTGCAAGTCTACTTCCTTAGATTATGTTTAAGATATTACACTTAATCATAATCCCAAGGATCAAATTCATTTTAGAAGTTCAATACACCAAATAATAACAAGTTACCAATTAGTGTAATGTCGATTCATGAAGTCCGCAGATAAACTATACTTCGTAACTCCATATACTCAAGTTGTATGAAACAACTGTTATATCGTTCCTTAATACTTTGATCATGGTATAATGACCAAGTCATTGATACTAAAGACAAGTAAACAAACTTCGTATGTTTTTTTTTTCATTAAACACTAACTTGAACGAACAAAAATAGAAACTAAACAATTCAAGTCCGTTGTTACTAACCTCAAACTTAAGGATGATGTGTTTGTTGATACCGATACGCCTTGAGGTTCTTTATGAGTAACAACTGAGAGTTTCAACATTTATATGTTCTTAGTCTAACCTAACAAAGTTGAGTCTAATAACAAAATCAAGCATCTTCGAGTTTCATAACTAAAATATGATAACAAAACTTGACATACCAACGTTTAGTGGGTACAACTGAGCAGTGGTCTAACAATAAGAAAACTAAAAATCTTTCCTCGGATATTTTAGTGTTTTTTTCTTTCTTTTCGGAGTATAGAGGGACAGAATTTAGTTCGAGCATATTAATAGTAATCATTATATACCATTTTGAATTGAGTTCATGGCTTCAGTCATATTTGTAATGGACCTTTGGAATTTTGAAACTAGTGGTGTCAATGGGTACCGTCCTGCTTGGGTACCACTAAAAAATGCAAACATTTTTAAGTCCGTTTCGAGCTTATTTATTAAATTTGCAAAACCGAAACTACCCTCGCCAAAAGAAAAGACAAAGCATTAATTAGACATTTAGAAGAAAAAAAAACGAATTTCTATATAAGTTTCTTTTTATCTTCCCCGCTTTAGTTTAAATTTAAGTTATTTTTATGCATAATTATTTATATCTCTTTATTATTGCTATAATTGATTTTCCCTTTTCTTTTTATAATTATGGAAATAAGAAAATATTTATTAAAAAAAAAAAACTAGAGAATCACCTCAAATTTAGCCAAAAATTACCAAACGATAAACAATTATTTGGGAAATCAATGATAAAATTACTTGGAACTTATAAGTTAATAGGTCTTGCTCGGTTATATCCATGATGTACTAAGAGAAAACACTATGGTGAACTAACTAGGGGTTAGTCAAATGAGATTTCAAATGACTTTCAGAGAGTTCTCAAATCCACTGTTAGTCCATTGAGACTTTTGGTGAGACTCCTAATGTCTCTTGTTATTGGTTTGAGACTTTTTTTAAGTCATTTAAATTCTCTGAAACTCCATGTTTTTGGATTAGGATTTCATAAGAGTCACTCCAACATCCATGTTATTCAAATGGGATTGAAAGTCATTGATTTATTGTTTTCGGAGATTTGGAGAGACTTTTTTAGGAAAATAGGCATGGTAGAAATCTCTCCTCAACATGTAATATTTCCGGAGACTTGAAAAGTTGGGGAATATTTGTTTTTGAGAGTAGGACCATTTTTTTTTTTTTGAGTTGATGAACAAGTAACGGGCCATTTGTGGAGTAAACTTGTGGCGAGATTGCATAGAAAATAAAATGAATGTAGGATGAGTGAAATAAAAAAAAAAAAAAACAAAAACATAGGCATAAGGCAACGACGAGATTTATTTTGACAATGAACACGTATTTTACCAGGTATTCATGGTACTTTTATTTAGACTATAACGTGCATAATAAAGTAATCGGTAGATGTTTTAAAGTTTTGATTGGATATTATACATTTTTTTGTCTCTACAAATCACAGAAACTCTTTACGAATATCATTTTTTTTTGTCTCTACAAGTCACAAAGACTCTCTAATATACTCTCAGAGAATCATTTAAAATCTCTATATTTTTAGAGAATCTCCGGGAGTCACTCAAATAAAAAATATATGAAAGTCTATATAAATATCAATTGACAACCTCCTTGTAAGTTTCCTAAGATTGTAGTAGTATTTAACTAAGTCGCGGCTAAAGGGAACTGACCATCTAGGGTGCTGGTGAGCCATAGCTTGACTTGCGGGAACTTTATTTATGCATTTCGAGGATACTCATTTTTCGCCCAAAATATGCCAATAATATCTAATCTTTGCCCTTTCCATACACAATCTTGAATTGAATTGAGTATACATTCTTATATGATATTAAAATGATTATAAGTTTATAGACGATTTTAAATTGAGAATTCCTACACCATTATAAAATGAGTATGAATTCATTCATGATCTTAAATCGAGTATGAATTACAATACGATCGAGTATGAGTTTGAAACATGATATTAATCATCAAGAAAGGGAAAAAGAAAACAAATACTTTTAATCTCTTTAACCTCCATCAAGTTCTGCTCTCTTTCAAAATCTCGATCCTTTATTCATTGATTTTTTTTTGTTATTGTTCTCTCTATGATACTACTTATTTAAAAGAAAAACTGGGTCATTGTCCGGTCAAGGTCAACTTTCGACTCCGGCAACAACCCGGTTTCCTCTGAGTATTATTTACGTGGCGAAAACCAAGTTTCCACTAGCAATTAGCTGATAGACGCATTTTTGTGTCTAATTTGTCCTCAGTGTCTCTATTGTTGGTCTCGATTTTTGTACTAATTTTGGTGTTTTTTATGTTTGTTTAGGTGTTATTGGAGAATTACACTTATGCGGAAAAAGTTGCTCGAAAATTGCTATTTGGACCCCCAGGAGAAAAGTACTAAAGGCACCCTCAATTTGGATAAGGGCACCCCGTGCACCCTGCTTGATAAAGGCGCCCCTGTTTTGGTTCGGGGGCACTTCATCCTCTCCATTTCAAATTTTTGGTTTTGGCGGGAAAACAAGTTTCCTCCCCGGCGCTTTAATCGATCGGATTTTGGAGGAGTTTTAATGCGATTCAATGGTCGAAACTTCATGGGAAGACTTGTTAGAACTGGGGGTTGGTGTGGGTCGATTAGTGACCTAAATTTGGCTAGATAACTCGCTAGGAGAAGACAGAGGGATGTGTACGGGAAGAGTCTTCCACGGGATTAGAGCGTGTTTTGACGTGTGCTACCCGTGTTTGAAAGACTTGTGGAGCGTGATTGAGTTAACATGGATAGTTTGGAGTGAATTGGATTGCAACAGACGCATGCTACTACAAAAAAATGGAAAAAATATCTCGAGAATATTTTTTCCATTTACTCTTAGAATAATGGAAGAATTTTCGGGACTAATGAAGAGATTTCGAGGCCCTCAATAGTATATAATGAGTGTTGGGGTCGAGTAGGAGGACGGAGAGATTAGGGAAGGTTTGGAGCACCACATATCTGTTTTGAGCCTAGAAATTTATGTTTATTAAGGTCGGCACTAACCAATTTAAGTGGATGGAAACATCTTGGTTGTAGGAGTTGAGGAACCAACTGATTAGATGGAAACATCTAAAGAGTCTATTCATAAAAGCACAGGCTCGGGTGTTAGAAATAACATGATAGTTTCACCATATCTCGTTGAGTCCTTTTCACTTCGTTTTTATTTTGTTTGTTTTTAAACTATGTTTCTCTAAGTGATTAGGTGGGGCCCACGAATCAAGTTGTTACCAATGCTAGAGTGAAATAGAGTGATTGAGATACAAAAAAAAAAAAAAAGTTAAAAAACAAAAAAAAAAAAAAAAGTTTAAAAAAAAAAAAAAAAAAGTTAAAAAAGAAAAAAAAAAAAAATTGAGACCAGACCATCAGTCCAACCGGAATAAATTTAATAAAGTCGACCACTGAACCCTTGTATATGCCATTGTGTTGACCTAGAGTTAGGATTATCGACCACCGGTTCCCTTGTATATGCCAGTGTGTTGATATTAGTCGACTAATATCTCAGTCCATTAGGATAGGTTCATTTGGCGGAGGCCTTCGGTGAGATATGGGAAACACCATTCACTTAGTAAACATCAAAACCATCTATGTTTTTCTCTATATCCATCTTCTTGATCTATCCATGTGATTAGTTTTGACTCCGGGTATTGATGTCCATAGTGCGACTATCTCGAGTAGAGCTCGTGACTTATATATGAATTTTAGTATGCTTGAGTGCAAACTCATTATGAAGAATTGGAATTTCGCATCGTGGTACTTCCTCCCGTAGTCAATAAGTATGCCAACCAAGGAGATTCTTTAGTGCCTTCCAAGGTTCTCGCGTAGATAGCTAGGGTCTGGGGTAAAGGTTTTGTGGGTACACCTCTGGTAAACCCTCCGGAGACAACACTCCGCCACTAGGGCCACCTAGGGGTTCAAATGATTTTTATTTTCTAGAATAAATTTGCTCGAGGACTAGCAAATAATAAGTTTGGTAACAAGTTGTTACCAAAAAATGGAAAAAATATTCTCGAGATATTTTTTCCATTTTTTGTAGTAGCATGCGTCTGTTGCAATCCAATTCACTCCAAACTATCCATGTTAACTCAATCACGCTCCACAAGTCTTTCAAACACGGGTAGCACACGTCAAAACACGCTCTAATCCCGTGGAAGACTCTTCCGTACATCCCTCTGTCTTCTCCTAGCGAGTTATCTAGCCAAATTTAGGTCACTAATCGACCCACACCAACCCCTCGTTAGGGCTCTAACAAGTCTTCCCATGAAGTTTGACCATTGAATCGCATTAAAACTCCTCCAAAATCCGATCGATTAAAGCGCGGGAGGAAACTTGTTTTCCCGCCAAAACCAAAAATTTGAAATGGAGAGGATGAAGTGCCCCGAACCAAAACAGGGGCGCCTTTATCAGCTGGGGTGCCTGGGGTGCCCTTATCCAAATTGAGGGTGCCTTTAGTACTTTTCTCCTGGGGGTCCAAATAGCAATTTTCGAGCAACTTTTTCCGCATAAGTGTAATTCTCCAATAACACCTAAACAAACATAAAAAACACCAAAATTAGTACAAAAATCGAGACCAACAATAGAGACACTGAGGACAAATTAGACACAAAAATGCGTCTATCATTAGCCAAAAGCCATAGTGGTAACCATTTTTTGCACTCTTGTCCTAACTGCATCTCCCAGAAAGGCGGTTTATAAATATAAATTTGTCTATCGATTGAGGACTTGATGATTTTGGTGAAAAATTCTGAAAAACAACAATCGGTTCACTTTGCGTAACATGTATACCGAATCATGTATGGGTTGAAAATGCATTTCTCCTATACACTTTGTCTCTACAATCGGATTACATTTAAACGTACATCGACGGATTGTAATATTATTATTTTATTTTATTTTGAAAATATTCAAGCAAAGGGAATCGGTGTATGTTAGAAGCCACAAAATATAATTTTTCACCTACCAATCCCGCCAAAACTTTACGGCAATCGGTTTGTATTGTGATGAACAACGACCAATTGTCGTTCCCAATTTGAGGAGATAACCCAGAATCGGTAGATGTAGTGTTATTCTATCTAGCAGTTCTGGGTTATATAGAAGAACAAAATTTTTTTGAAACTTTTTACATGTTTGGATGATTATAAGCTCCAAAACATTTTAGAAGATCCTTAGAACGCATATATGACCGGTAGAAGCATTATGATCTTTATTTTCACGGTAATATTTTTGTTCTGCTTGAATAAGATTGATGCGTGTCGTAGGTGCAATCAAATTAATATCTTATTTCCACTCAATTAAAAATAATATAATGGAAGTCAAGTTCGTTCCCACGAGGAGCAAGAGATTCTAGTTGTAAAAATTGTCACGAAAGGGGGTGTAAAAAGCAAAAGAAAATAAACAAAGCAATTAAAAGATAAAGTTGAAAGCAATAAGAGAGATAAGATCAAGGAATCATTCTTCGTTGCAAAACAATGAATCAAGTTATGTTCTTTTCTACTTGTTATTATTAGTCACAGATTATCACCAACCGTAAGATAGCAGTTCGCTTTAGCTAGCTCCAAAATCCCTTATTTCACCGAGTAACAAGTCCGCTTAGTTATCGATTCTATTCAAAAGAACCACCTTGAGGTTCGCTTACAAGATGTAATTCCCTGAATGCATTAAGATTTATGAATTTAGGTTTAGTACTAGTAGTTAAACTCGGTTCGCTTGGTCCACTTTCTAGCGTTGTTTTTACACACAATCGCTCCACGGAATCCCTCTCAAGGTCTCGTTTTTTCTACTTGTGTAAAGTGTCGAGAACGATTACTTATTCCCTAACTTATACTAGATTTAGATTAAACTAACAAATCAATTTAGCGTGCACTCTAAACAATCTATCAATCAATCATGAATGAATAAACATTCCTATTAGTAAAAACAAACGATAATCATGTGAAAAATCTCAAGATAGAATTGAAACAAAACTCAAATCATATATTAAGAACTAGGAATTCATCCTCAATCAATAATAAAATTAGCTACTCATGTTTTTTGAAATTCTCACAAATAATAATTAAAAGGAGAATTTTCAAGTTCACACAAATAATTAAAAAGAAGAATTTTCAAAAGCAAGCAAAAACACAAGTGTTGTGTGTGTAGAGAGGTGTCTAAAAGATGTAGAAAACTTCTCTATTTATAGGCTTCAATATTCTCCAAATCTTCCAAGGAATAGAACCCCTTTCCTTTAGCAATTCAATTTCCAAAACCAAGCCTTTCTCAACTCTTCCATCTTCTCTTTCCAAATTTGAGCCCAATTCTCCATCCAATTCCTAGTCCAAGTCTTCACACCCATGAGAGAAGTCTACAGAAAATTCTGGAATTTTTGGCTCGCCGGAAAATCGGTATTATGGCCGGAATTTGACCGAATCCGTCACCGCCGGCCACCCGAAAATTTCACCGTCACCGGTATATTCGACGGAATATTCTCGATCGCCCACCGTTAGGACTAACGGTCAAACGGGTCAACCGTCAGTCAACTCGGGTCAAAAGGAGGGAAGTTAGACACACCAGCTATGAGTCTCCTGGTGGCTGACTTGTCTTACTCTACCGAGCCGGATCGGCCGGATCGGACATCGCCGAGTTGACTCCGCAGGTGCAGAACCTACGAGTCTTGGGCAGCTTTTTGCGGTGTTTTCCGCCCAAATTCGGGCCTCTCTTGACTCCATCCCCGTTCAAATCCTAGCATACATCTATTTGAGCAATTCATTCCATGCTAGTGTCAAGACCACCCATTCATCTATCTCCCGACTCGAGCTTCATAAATTGCCACTCGCTCTCAATCACACCACCGAGAGACAAGACACATTACCATCACCAAAGCGGCATCACAGGCTCAGCCATCTCCTCCTCGTCACTGCAGTCTCAGCTTTTATAATTTAGCTTCACCAACCAACCCATCACCTGTATCTGCACGAGTACCAGCTTCAGCACCCATTTCAGCTCCATAACCACCATGACACAGCCTTTGCTATGCTATCACTCCCAAAATACCCTTGGCAACAACCTTTCGCCAAGACCACACTAATCCCCGAGTTCCATACTCCTACAAAACACCGCAACATTCCCACAATTCCATTCACGAACCATCAAGCAACAAAGAAGCAGCCTTCATCCGACTCCTTGCCTCCGGCTCTAGACAAACTCCATCTCTGACCTTCTTGTCTTCTCACAACCCATCACACAGAGACTCTTGAATTCCATCTTTACCAGATCTCTTTATTCAATCGTCTTCAACAATGAACAACAACAGCATAAGCATCAGAGCAGCCATCTTATCTACCAGCTACGGCATCCACCATCTTGTCCGCAACATCTTTAGATCGAAACCCATTTTAATTTGACAGCGGCTACATCTTCATCTTCTTTGATTCTGTTGCCTTGTCTGACCCATCTTCAATCTCGCTTTGTTGAACTCATAAACCTTGATTTCATCTCAAGACCAAGAATGATCGAACCCATTTTCTTAAATCATCTTCTCTCGGCTCTCGATTTGGTCTCCTTACTTTCAATTTCTCGGTCTCATATTTATCTTCTATGGCAAAAGACCAACTTCTTCCATCAAAACCCACCTAACGACGCGTAACCCATCTCTCGATTTCGTCTTCAAATCGGAACCCTAATTTCTTCTCTCGTGATTCACTCATCAGCAGCGACACCCATTTTCTCTTCTCCATTAACGGTAGCAACCAATTTCTTCTCAAAGCGTCAATTCAATCAGTAGCAACGGCTGCTGTTCTTCCTTCTCATTTTCAGGGAAATGTAATGAAACTGAATGATTGAGAGAGATGAATATGTCGATTTAGGGTTGGGTAGTTCGAGGTTGGATTGTTACACCCCAGGGATAGGTACCACCCCTACTGGTTGCCCTGAGTTTCTGCCCTGGTGCCTTTAGCACTTCTGTAGGTTACCCCTTAACCTTTGATCGGCTCCGGATAGTGCTCGCCCATGAAATGACAATTTTACCCTTTTGGCTCAAATAGAGTAATTTCTTATTCTTTTCCTCCGTGTGACTCCAAAGTAACTATAAAATTCAAAACAAGCGTAAAATACATAATTTACAAGAAAAATAGCAAAGAAAGCATAAACAATAGATAGTAAATAGGATGTATTCTACACCCTATCAAATTCCCGCACACTTAGACTTTGCTAGTCCTCGAGCAAATCAAACTAAAAACTCACAACTTCAAAGCGTTCCAGCGTCCCAAGCATCCAAAGAGTTATGAGGACATAGAGTTTCTGCATGCTAGTAATAAGAAGTTAGAAATACTAAAGAACATATTCTCAATCTTAAATGTTGAGTGAGAAATAACCACACCATAATGAGAGAACGCGTGTTTGAGAAACGATCAATAAGCATTTCTCCTCGACTTCTGCCTCACCAAAAAGGATTTTATGATAATTGCACTCAAAAAGACGGCTTTTTTATGGTTCTCACATGTGTGCAGGTAGGAATGAAGAGAGAAATCCTGCGACACGTTGAATGGTGGGAAGGACAACTTCCGAAATATTTTTTAAAAACCCACATCTTTAACATTTTGAAAAACCATTTTTCTGACGATCTCTACGAAAGGAAATCAACCATTATTATCGAGGATGAGATTACTTACTCACCTTCACATACGATCTCCAATTATGATAACACCACTCTCACGGCATCCAATAGAAACGTCTTCCGCTCCTCGTCTTGATCTTCTTGGTCTTCGTCTTCGGTTTCAACTATTGGTGATAAACTCTCGAATTTCATAAATCCTTCACAATTTATAACTCTTTTACCTTAAAACCTTGTCACTTGAAACTTCCTTATAAAATTTCCTTCCCCACGGCTTATTAAATAAATAAAAACAAAACAAATATTTCTCTTGTTTTTTTTTTTTTTTTTTTTTTTTTTTTTTTTGAAACAAGAGAAATAAAATACAAAACAAAAAATAAACCATGGCCGTGGGAGAAGTATTTTACCGCTTGATTCTTCACAACTTGTATCGTCTCGAAATCATAAACTTCAACAATTCTCACCTTTTGATTTTCTTCGCTTTTATGAATTTGTCTTCATACTTGGATATAGAATTACCTCATTGTATTGTAAGTCTTCAACATATATGTAAAAATCTGCTCTTTGTATGTTGCTTTACTTGAATATGCAATTTTGCTCTTTTTCTCGTCCGTTGCTTGTAAACCTTGAACTTTTCCAACTTTCCTTGTAGATTTTGATGTCGCTCCTTGTTGATGATGAGAGTGTTTCTATGGATCCGTTGTTGTCGATAGAGAATGGTGCTAACTGCAAATCGAACTACAAGAAGGAAACTTTCATCTATAGACGTCACCCTTATGATTGACTAAATTAGCACTCAAGAGATCAAAGAGTAGTGCTTCTATTGGTGGGAGGTTGGGTAGCTCACCATTCTACCCGGAATTAACGTACGGTGACACACACTCAAAAGAAAAAACTCTTTAGTAGATGGAAAAATTTCTGGTCGGTGCCTCACATGATATGAATACGGGTAGTCTCCACTAATGATTGATCAACAACTCTAATAATGCATTTCTCCCTGCACCAAATTCGCATCACCGGCATGATTAAATCCATTATTTAACACTCTAACAAACAAGAAATCCGAATGTAGTTCCCTAACATTTCCAAGTTCAATTATGTCGGTCAAAATCTCTATGTAAACATACCTAGAAGTATGCTAGTGACTCTAAAATCTCTAAAAGTTGAAGTTTTATGTAAAACTTTTTTTTTTTTTCAAACTTTTTTAATTTTTTTGTAATTTTTTAAATACATGCTTAACCACTCCCCCACACTTAAACCTTACATTGTCCTCAATGTAATTGAATCGTCCTAGTAAAGTCAAGGTGGGAAATTTTAACATGTTATGGAACAAGAAAAAGAAATAACAAAAAGCAAAAGGATAAGAAATACAAAACCTATGGGTTGCCTCCCAATAAGCGCTTATTTTAAAGTCGACGGACCGACTTAGCTCTTGCGGCACATTACTCCTCCAGAGGGAGTGCATCTTGAAGTCCAATTACGTCCACATGCTCCGTTGGAAAGTTTTCATAATACGGCTTTAACCTATGGCCGTTGACTTTCAAATGTTGTCCTGTTTTGTCACTAACAATTTCAACTGCACCATGAGCATAAACATTAGTAACAACAAATGGTCCCACCCAACGGGACTTAAGCTTACCCAGAAATAAACGTAAACGAGTATTAAATAAAAGAACTTTTTGCCCCACAACAAAACTTTTCCGAGAAATCATCTTGTCATGAAAAAGCTTGGTCTTTTCCTTGTAAATCCGGGCACTCTCGTAAGCATCATTACGTATCTCCTCTAGCTCATTTAGTTGTAACTTCCTTTGTTTCCCCGCTTCATTATACTCCATGTTGAATTTCTTTATCGCCCAATAAGCCTTATGTTCAAGTTCAACCGGAAGATGACAAGCCTTGCCATAAACCAAACGATATGGAGACATACCAATCGGTGTCTTATACGCCGTTCTATACGCCCAAAGTGCATCGTTGAGCTTAAAGCTCCAATCTTTCCTCGTGGTATTCACCGTTTTCTCAAGAATGGACTTGATCTCACGATTTGAAATTTCCGCTTGTCCACAAGTTTGTGGATGGTAAGGCGTACCAATTTTGTGTGTTATGTTGTACTTCTTGAGGAGAGCGTGGAAAGCCTTCTTGAAATGTGAGCCTCCATCGCTTATCACCACTCTTGGTGTACCATGCCTATTGAATATATTTTCCCTTACAAAATCACAAACAACTTGAGAGTCATTAGTATTGGTGGCTCTAGCTTCCACCCATTTCGAAACATAATCAACGGCAAGAAGTATATAAAAGTTTCCATTCGAATTGACAAAAGGGCCCATAAAATCGATACCCCACACATCAAAAATCTCAACGGCGAGAATTGGTGTGAGTGGAATTTGATTTCGAGCACCGAGATTGCCCGTTCGTTGACATCTATCACACGATTTACAAAAGGCATATGAATCTTCAAACAAGGTGGGCCAATAAAATCCACTCTCGAGAACTTTGAGAGCGGTACGTTTAGAACCAAAGTGGCCACCACAAGCAAAAGTGTGGCAAAAGGAGAGAATGGATTGAAATTCGGAATTAGGAACGCACCTTCGCATTATTTGATCAACCCCATATTTCCATAAGTATGGTTCATCCCATACATATTGCTTAGCTACCTTCTTAAGTTTCATCTTTTGGAAGTTGGACATTGTATTAGGTACTTTCCTTGTCACCAAGTAATTCACTATATCCGCATACCAAGGTGTTGATTCTTCCATGAAGAAAAGTTGTTCGTCCTAAAGCGGTCATGTAATGGAAGTTCCTCTTGAGACATAACAAGTCTACTAAGATGATCCGCAACTGTATTCTCCACACCTCTTATCATGAATTTCTATGTCGAACTCTTGTAACAATAGGATCCACCGGATTAATCTTGGCTTAGCTTCTTTCTTCTTTATTAAGTGTCTTAGTGCGGCATGATCGGAATACACAATAACCTTTGTACCCACCAAGTATGATCGAAATTTTTCCAATGCAAAAACTATAGCCAACAACTCCTTTTCCGTGGTAGAATAATTGATTTGTGCATCATTAAGGGTCCTAGATGCATAATAGATAACATGGGACAACTTGTCCACTCTTTGACCCAAAACGGCTCCAACCGCATAATCACTAGCATCACACATCAATTCAAATGGAAGATTCCAATCCGGTGATTTGATAATTGGCGCACTTGTCAACATTTCTTTCAATTTGTCAAAAGCATCCTTGCATTCCTTGTTGAAGTCGAAAGGTACCTCCTTTTGTAATAACTTGCACATCGGCATGGAGATTTTGGAGAAATCCTTGATAAACCGCCTATAGAAACCTGCATGGCCAAGAAAAGAACGGATTTCCCTCACCTAAGTGGGATATTGTAAGTTTCTTATTACATCTATCTTTGACTTGTCCACTTCGAGCCCTCGAGAGGACACAATGTGACCAAGTACTATGCCATGGTTTACCATAAAGTGACATTTCTCCCAATTAAGGACAAGGTTTGTGTCTATGCATCGTTTAAGAACTAGTTCAAGGTTGTTTAAACAACCATCAAAAGAATTGCCATAAACACTAAAGTCATCCATAAATACCTCGATGATGCGCTCCACATAATCCGAGAATATACTTACCATGCATCTTTGAAAAGTAGCCGGCGCATTGCAAAGGCCAAACGACATCCGTCTATATGCAAACGTTCCAAACGGACAAGTGAAAGTGGTCTTCTCTTGGTCCTCCGGTGCAATAACAATTTGGTTGTATCCCGAATAACCATCCAAGAAACAATAATAAGAATGCCCCGCTAACCGCTCCAACATTTGATCAATGAAAGGTAAAGGAAAGTGATCCTTCCGGGTTGCGGAATTAAGCTTTCTATAGTCAATGCACACTCTCCAACCGGTTTGAACTCTTGTAGGAACAAGTTCATCGTCTTGATTTCGAACAACCGTAACTCCGGACTTCTTTGGTACCACTTGTACCGGAGTAACCCACTTGCTATCGGAAATTGGGTAGATTACCCCCACACTTAGCAATTTGAGTATCTCTTTTTTCACAACCTCCATCATGGGAGGATTAAGCCGACGTTGAGCATCACGTACCGGCTTCACGTTCTCTTCCATTAGAATCCTATGCATGCACATGGATGGACTAATGCCTTTGATGTCCGCAATTGTCCACCCAATAGCCGTTTTGTGCTCTCTCAAGACTCTAAGCAAACGGTCTTCTTGTACCAGTGTGAGGTTCTTTGAAATAATCACCGGAAGCTCATCTCCATCTCCCAAGAAAGCATACTTCAAATGGTCCGGAAGTGGCTTCAATTCTAGCTTGTGTGCCTTCACAATAGATGGTACAAGTATTTCATCATTCACGGGTAAAGAAATATATGAAACATTACCCTTTTTAGCTTCTTGTAATGTCGCCAAGGCACCACACATCTCCACTAACTCCTTGGAGATTTCAACATCCAAGTTAGACAAGCCGTGGATGTCCAATTCAATGCTCTTTTGCAACACCACATCAAGTTCATCCTCTTGGTTCAATTCCACCATTTGTTGTGCTAATGAATCAACCACATCAATGGAGTAAACGGAATGCACATCACTTGGGTAGCACATGGCTTCAAATATGTTAAAGTGTATTATCTCCTTGTCGAATTCCATAGTGAGTGTACCCTTATCAACATCAATATTCGTCTTTGCGGTCTTCATAAACGGCCTCCCAAGAAGTAAAGAAGTAGATGATCGGTTCTCATTGTTGTCCATATCCACCACAAAGAAGTCCACCGGAAAAATAAGCTCATTTACTTGCACTAGCATGTCTTCTACAAGCCCCTTTGGATATATGTTAGACTTGTTTGCTAATTGGATAATAACTCTTGTCTCTTTCAAAGGTCCAAGATTCAAGGAGTCATATATTTCGGCCGACATCACACTAATGGAAGCCCTCAAGTCAAGTAAAGCATGTTCAAACCTTTGCTTACCAATAGTAATTGGCACCGTGAAACCACCGGGATCCGTGCACTTTGTAGGCATCTTCTTCAATATCATAGCCGATGCACTCTCACCAACTTTAGTAATTTCATTATCAAGCAACCTATCCTTCTTTGTGCATAATTCCTTCATGAACTTCGCATACCGTGGCATTGTCTTGATGGCCTCGATGAATGGGATGTTGATTTCGACCTTCTTGAAAATATCCATGAGTGCCTTGTCTTGAGCTTCTTTCTTGGATTTATCAAAACGACTAGGAAAAGGAGGTGGAGTAGTGAAAGTGGGAACCGGTTCCTTGGATTGGTCGGTTGGTGTTGAATTCTCCTTTGGTGCGGCTTCCTCCTTGTCTTTGACTACCTCTTCACTAGCTTCTTCATGATGACTTGGACCCTCCACTTGTCTTCCACTTCGTAAGGTAACCGCATGAACATTCTCTCTTGGATTCACAAATGGTTGTGAAGGAAGTTTTGTGGATGCTTGAGATTTCAATAAGTTCACATCGGTCGCCAATTGTCCCATTTGAGTTTGTAAATCCTTGATGGCCGAATCGGTCTTTTGTTGGCTTTGTTGGAACATAGAAGTAAGACCTTGCACACCTTGCATTAACGCATTGAGCTTGTCATCATTCAAAGAATCACGCTCCTTGACTTGTTGTGGTTGGAATTGTTGAGAACCATCTTGTTGTTGAGGTTGGAAGCGTGATTGTTGGAAACCACCTTGTTGCGCATATGGATTAGGAGCCTCCGCTTGCTTGTTTGCATAACTAAAGTTAGGATGATCCTTCCAACCGGGATTATAGGTATTGGAGTATGGATCGTACCTTGGCCTTTGATTTGGATATAAAGCATTTACCTGTTCGGTCTCACCATCCGGAATAATTACCGCGGCCATCCTTTGCATCATTATCTCCATGTTACTCATCCTTTGATCAAGATGTGATGATGAATCACTAACTTCATGCACTCGCCTAACCATGGGTTCATCTCTTGTGTAGAATTGTTACGAGTTCGCAGCCATACTTTCAATCAACTCGGTAGCTTGGGTCACCGTCTTGTTCACTAGTGCACCACCACCCGCGGCGTCAAGAAGAGACCTATCACTTGGGTTGAGAGCTTCGTAGAAGTATTGGAGTATCATAACGTCACTAAATTGATGGTGTGGACAGCTTGCCACCAACCTCTTGTATCGCTCCCAACATTCATACAACGACTCTCCCACATGTTGTTTCAATCCACAAATCTCCTTGCGAATTTGAGTAGCTTTGGATGCGGGAAAATATCTCTCGAGGAAAAGTTTCTTCATACCATTCCATGTTGTGATACTTAGGAAGGCAAATAATATAACCATTCCTTAGCATTGCCCGCCAAAGAAAACGGGAAAGCTTTCAACATTGCTCCATCCGCATTGGTCTCCGGTGGAAGCATAGCCATAACTATGGTATAGAAGTCCATAAGATGTTTGTTTGGATCTTCATTCACCATGCCATGGAACTTTGGTAACTCTCTAATCAACCCCGGCTTGATCTCGAAGGTTGAGTTAGTTTGGATACAACATTCTTGTGTATCAAGCACGTGAGAAGCTAGGTCCTTGAGTGTACGATCACCATCGTTTCTTCCTCTTTGTCCGAATCTGTGAAATCACTTGATGAAGAAGGAGGAAGTGGAGTGTTAACCGCTCGAATGAAATCCTTTAGTTGAGTGCCGGATCGAAGACGTATTGGACTCGGTCTTCCCTTCTTAAGCATTCACCAAAGGTATAACACCTGAAACAAGATTCTCAAAAACTAAGTTAGATACGGTATAGAATCTAACAAAGCAAGAATATAGCAAAAAGAAAAATAAAAACAACTAAAATCGTCCGCTGCTCCCTAACAACGGCGCCAAAATTTGATGCGTGTCGAGGTGCAATCAAATTAATATCTTATTTCCACTCAATTAAAAATAATATAATGGAAGTCAAGTTCGTTCCCACGAGGAGCAAGAGATTCTAGTTGTAAAAATTGTCACGAAAGGGGGGTGTAAAAAGCAAAAGAAAATAAACAAAGCAATTAAAAGATAAAGTTGAAAGCAATAAGAGAGATAAGATCAATGAATCATTCTTCGTTGCAAAACAATGAATCAAGTTATGTTCTTTTCTACTTGTTATTAGTCACAGATTATCACCAACCGTAAGATAGCAGGTTCGCTTAGCTAGCTCCAAAATCCCTTATTTCACTGAGTAACAAGTCCGCTTAGTTATCAGATTCTATTCAAAAGAACCACCTTGAGGTTCGCTTACAAGATGTAATTCCCCGAATGCATTAAGATTTATGAATTTAGGTTTAGTACTAGTAGTTAAACTCGGTTCGCTTGGTCCACTTTCTAGCGTTGTTTTTACACACAATCGCTCCACGGAATCCCTCCGCAAGGTCTCGTGTTTTCTACTTGTGTAAAGTGTCGAGAACGATTACTTATTCCCTAACTTATACTAGATTTAGATTAAACTAACAAATCAATTTAGCGTGCACTCTAAACAATCTATCAATCAATCATGAATGAATAAACATTCCTATTAGTAAAAACAAACGATAATCATGTGAAAAATCTCAAGATAGAATTGAAACAAAACTCAAATCATATATTAAGAACTAGGAATTCATCCTCAATCAATAATAAAATTAGCTACTCATGTTTTTGAAATTCTCACAAATAATAATTAAAAGGAGAATTTTCAAGTTCACACAAATAATTAAAAAGAAGAATTTTCAAAAGCAAGCAAAAACACAAGTGTTGTGTGTGTAGAGAGGTGTCTAAAAGATGTAGAAAACTTCTCTATTTATAGGCTTCAATATTCTCCAAATCTTCCAAGGAATAGAACCCCTTTCCTTTAGCAATTCAATTTCCAAAACCAAGCCTTTCTCAACTCTTCCATCTTCTCTTTCCAAATTTGAGCCCAATTCTCCATCCAATTCCTAGTCCAAGTCTTCACACCCATGAGAGAAGTCTATGAAAATTCTCGAATTTTTGGCTCATGGGAAAAGCTGGTATTATGGTCTAATTTGACCTAATCCGTCACCACCGCCACCAAAATTTCACCGTCACTGGTATATTCGACGGAATATTCCGCCAGTCCACCGTTAGGACTAACGGTCAAACGGGTCAACCGTCAGTCAACCGGGTCAAAAGGAGGGAAGTTAGACACTAAGTCGGTTATGAGTCGACTCCCTAGGTGGTCGACTTGTCTTACTCCTACCGAAATGGATCGGGCCGGATCGGACATCGCCGAGTTGACTCGCGCCGGTGCAGAAAACCGGCCGAGTCTTGGCTGTTTTCTGGTGTTTTCCCGGCCAAAGTCAGGCCTCTCTTCAGCTCCATCCCTGTTCAAATCCTAGCATACATCTATTTGAGCAATTCATTCCATGCTAGTGTCAGCACCACCCATTCATCTATCTCCAGACTCGAGCTTCATAAATTGCCACTCTCTCTCAATCACAGTCCACCAGAGACAGCACACATTACCATCAGCCGAAAGCAGCATCACAGGCTCAGCCATCTCCTCCTCGTCACCGCAATCTCGGCCTTCTATCATTTAGCTTCACCAACCAACCCATCACTCCGTATCTCGCACGAGTACCGGCCTTTCAAAGACCCATTTCAGCTCCATAACCACCATGACACAGCCTTTGCTATGCTATCACTCCCAAAATACCCTTGGCAACAACCTTTCTGCCAAGACCACACTAATCCCCGAGTTCCATACTCCTACAAACCGCACCGCAACATTCCCACAATTCCATTCACGTAACCATCAAGCAACAAAGAAGCAGACTTCATCTCGACTCCTTGCCTCCGGCTCTGCACAAACTCCATCTCCGACCTTCTTGTCTTCTCACAACCCATCACACAGAGACTCTTGAATTCCATCTTTACCGGATCTCTTTATTCAATCGTCTTCAACAATAAGAACAACATCTTATCTACCAGATAAGCATCTTGTCCGCAACATCTTTAGATCCCCATCTTATCTACCACATCTTCATCTTCTTTGATTTTGTCGTCCACCATCTTGTCCGCAACATCTTTAGATCGAAACCCATTTTAATTTGATTTGGTCTCCTTACTTTCAATTTCTCGGCTACATCTTCATCTTCTTTCAAACCCATCTATTCTGATTTCGCTTCAAATTGTCACTCATTGACCCATCTTCAATCTCGCTTTGTTGAGTTAGGGTTGGGTAGTTCGAGGTTGGATTGTTACACCCCAGGGATAGGTACCACCCCTACTGGTTGCCCTGAGTTTCTGCCCTGGTGCCTTTAGCACTTCTGTAGGTTACCCCTTAACCTTTGATCGGCTCCGGATAGTGCTCGCCCATGAAATGACAATTTTACCCTTTTGGCTCAAATAGAGTAATTTCTTCTTCTTTTCCTCCGTGTGACTCCAAAGTAACTATAAATTCAAAACAAGCGTAAAATACATAATTTACAAGATAAATAGCAAAGAAAGCATAAACAATAGATAGTAAATAGGATGTATTCTACACCCTATCAAAGATCCTAAATTATGCGTTGGTTGACATGGTCTTCTTCAACAAATAACCCAAATCAGTGGGATCAAAATTAGAATAATCTGATTGCAGAGACGTAGATGCACCCAAAATTAAAATTAAAAACGTCTTACATCACAGGATAATATATCTTGGAATATCTTTTCTCTCTATCTTTAAAATTATAATTCACATATAACCGTATAC
>JAJJWW010001298.1:0-35865 GCA_023531295.1 Papaver armeniacum | reverse complement strand
AAAACCTTCATCCAAGTCGGATTTTCATGATCCGCATATGTATCTTCAAGACTGGAAAATTTCCAAGCTTTTTTAAAGAAGCTTTTTGAGTTTTGAGCACGTTTAGGACCTGAAAAAGGCGAAATAGTAAACTTCCGGAGACTTCCGTAACTTTTCCATTGCATGTTGCCGATATTTCACCACATATTTTTTTCTCGCTCATCGGATTGTCATGAAATTTTTACATGTGGTAGAGGACATCCATACGAAGAGAATGGTATATAACCCATTTTGAGCACGTTTTGAGCACGTGGGGACCCGCCATGGCTAGGGCATGGCCGGCCGGGCCGGTGCTCGGTCCCGCGACACCTTTCTCTAATTTTATTATTTCTTTGATAAAATCCTGAGATTTAGAGAATTTCCTTGAAACGAAGGAGATTAGCTCGAACGAGAGAATTTTCACGAGATCGTGGGAAGAATAATAAAATATGACAAAATATAAAATTGGGCGCGGGATCGTCACGGCATGACCGCCTGGCCGATGAGCCTGGCCCGGCGCCTTGCTAATATTTTATTATTATTATTTTTCTTTCCGATTTTACATAGGTTCATCGTTCATTCATATTTTGAAATGCTCGTTTGCGCATTCAAATGCTGGTCTGTGCATTATTGCTAAGTACACTTGCACCATTTTATTCAGGGCTTATTCGATGCTCAGATGCCTTTCTCGTTGAATATTTATCACTAACCCGTGGAATTCTGCTGGGAAGAAACTACGAATTGAAGTGACGAAATATAACGAAGAATCGTAGAATATTGCTGGATATTCAGGCGATTAGAGATAATTAACTGATGGCTCTATACTAGCAGGGCTTTCTATGTAGGAGCATTAATTATCTAAGGGTTGAGCAATGTGAACTTGCTGGAGTGTCATATTCCTCTTGTATAGTCAGGGAAAAAATGGTTGCATCCTGAAGACGTTATTGCTCTATACTAGCAGACACGCTGTCTAGGAGCCGTCCAATCTTGCGACTCTATACAGTATGAGATGTGACGTGGTCTCAGCTGGGAGACTACACATCTACATCTTCTCTGAGAGACTTTCTCGATCATAGGTTTTATGGCATGAGCTTTCACGCTTAGAGACATGAGTCTCAATACTCATCCGATTGCCGGATCCGGAGTAATTACTGAAATTGCTTAGTATTCATGAGATGTGCCGTGGCCTCAGCTGGGAGACTACACATCTACATATACTCCGAGAGACAAATTTCTCAGTCGAGATTTATGGCATGAGCTTTCATGCTTTAATGAGAGACATGGGCCTCAATACTCATCCGATTGCCGGATCCGGAGTATAGTTTTATAATTTTACCCTTTGTCGAAAATCCACCATCTACACTTCTGCAACACCTAAACATTCAATACATCTTCTCAAGATACACTGACATTCAGTTCTGCTCCATATCTTCACATCATCTCATCTGCAATTACATACTAACCCAATACCATCATATAACTCAACCTCCACATGTATTTCATCTTCATATGTAGTAATAGCTTAGCTTTAACTCTACATCCTTGCAATTCCCGTTTGGCCACCATTGCAACAACCCATTGGTAACACTAACAACTTATTCTCTATTATGAGGTCATTATCTTCTCTTCCTTGAGTAACATATGTAGTTCAACTACACCCTTATTGCATTAAGACCACCACCACTAAGTTCAGCTCCAACAATCAACCCAGTTGAGTTCCTGGCAAATCAATAGCTTCATATGCAACTCAATTAAATTACTAATCCTACACATTCATCTAACTGCATCATCTTCTTTATCACTTCAGCAATTCCATCTCCATCTCCAAATACAACACCATCACCAATTACAGCTCACCAAAGAAACAAACTCCCAACACTTGCAATACAACACACAAACAACCCATCTCTCGGTTAGCTATCCATGACATCTCTACTTCTCAAGTCAGAAACTCATAATTCAAAACCACTAACTAACATCTTCCCCTGCCACCTGAACTTCACCAACAACAGTTCTCTCGATTATCTTGCTATTCTTCCAATTTCGTAACACCTATCAAAAACCCTAACTCTAAATCACCAATTCATCTTCCTTCCAGAAATCCAAATTAACAACAACCCCATTCTTATCAGACAACCATTGAATTCCTAATCCCTTGAATTATAACTCCTCCAACTCTGTGATTAAGTTTCACACTTAATCAAACCCAACTCTTCTTCGAACCCATCATTAGACTCGGTTCCCTCATCTAATCTGAATCACCAAATCAAAGAAACCCTAACCTCTGAAACTAAAATCCTAGAGAATCTAAAATTTAAACTTCATACAATCATCTTTAGTTCAATTAAGAACGAACCCACATATAATCTATCAATTCAAAACACTTTCATCAAGAAATTTCAATAAAAAAGAAAACCCTAAATTTAATCTTCGATTTACCTCTTCCTGGGAATTCCAATACGATAATCACATCATCACCACCTCCAACAGATATTCCTTGATCAAACTCGCTTCTTTCGAACTCAAAATCTCTATTTCGATTCCTACCGCATCAACAAAGCGAAGAACCGAGGAGAAGAACAAAAGAAGAAAGAAGAAGAAGAAAGAGAAAGAAGAAGAGAAATTGATTTTCTCTTACGCATGGTTTGGATAAAACCAAAGAAAAATATCAAGGCGCCCTAAACGGATAAGGGCAGCCAAGAGGCGGTTTAAAACAAAATAACTAATTTTCCTTCATACTAATCGTATAAAATCTTCTTCTTCGATATCCGAATGACATGTTCGAGTAGTCCATTTCGGCTAACTTTTGAGAACTATCTAGCGGTGCTAGTTTCGTATCTAGATCGTTGTTAGACTAATTTCTATTAATTAAAATTTATATAAGCTAATCATGTCATTAGCGGCTTAGTCAGTTTCTTGATCGGGTCTAATAGCGTTTACGAGCTTGAGGGTCGTTACAACTTCATTAGAGAATTATATGAGAATGGAGTTATCAAATTAGAGTATGTTCCATCTCAAATGATGAGGGTACCCAAATATACCTCAATCTAAAACTTTTCCACCTATAAGTCCTTTCTCGAAAGTGATTGTCTATGGACCGAGTCGAGACAATACAACTAATCGGTTCACACTTCGTGTGATCGTCTATGGATACGAGATCGAGACAAGACTACAAACGAAGTATGTTTACTTGATAATAGGTTCGGACTTAACCAAACACAATAGGATTGCTATCACGTAAATAGGAATTAACGTTTGTGTATTTTACTTCTAATTCTAATTATAATAAAAAACAATTATAATTTCGGAAATAGAAAAGTAAAATACACAGCTATATAACATGTTATGTTTCAATCACTTTGAAAATTACTCTGACGAAAAATGGTATGTGAATAACGGCTATATAACGTCCTCTCGAGAATGTTTCAATGATTGAAATGAGAGTTTAGAATATATAACCATTGTTGGATATAAACATTGTGTGATAACTCATACGTGTGCAAGTCCTTATTCCTTGAACCAAAGTATGCGTACTTTGCTCAGCTCAGAAAATCGGAACTAAAGTCCGCGTACAGATGCGCGCACCATCGGAAGTTCACGTCCCGTGAAAATATGCTTTTGAGTTTATGAACTGAAAACAAACTTTTTCCGGGTACTTCAGTCCGCGTACCAGTATGCGTACTTAAGTTGGTTATTTTCTAAAAACGATTATTTGTGAACTTATATAAACTAAGGAATGCATAATTGCAAACCGTGGCTATAAAGTTCATGAATCGATTCGAGTGAATCAAATCGTTTTTGCTTTGATTGTTTCTTGTATACTTCTATAAGATCTAAGCAATTGAACAACTCTCTAACTAGTTCATTTGAGTCATTTGAACTAGTTATGGTAAAGAAGAATATGGTTGATATGAAAGTGCTCATATGGCTAATCATTTGGTTAACTATTGTTGAACCAACTAAGTGTACATGTTTGGGTACAGTTACACAAACCTAAATAAACGCGCATTTTATTTGTGTGTAACAAGCTAAGTTTCGATCTAACGGTTGAAAGATATTAGCTTGAATCTAATCGATCTAACGGTGAATATTGAATGCTTTGTTACCAAGGTAACTTAGATTGCAAACCCCGATTTGAAAGAATATATAAAGGAGAACTCAGCAACGGGAAACCTAATCACCACACCTCCGTGTGATACTAGTTGTATAAGCTAGAGTCGATTCTCCTTTAACCCTAGGTTTCTACCGACACCACTGTAGGTTAACGACTTGAAGACTTCATTGGGATTGTGAAGCGTTTGTAGTTGCGTGATCTGATCTTGTCAGTTTAATCGTACTAAGTGTTGATGGTGGATTTTCAACAAAGGTCAAAATCGTAAAATCATGACACTGCATGTTTCTGACACGACTTCAGGAACGCATGTGACGATTCATATTTTACGAGCCATGATGCATATGTCACTCGAAAGGCCTCCCCGGAGCGTTCGATACTGCTCATTTCATCATGACCTCTATGTAGAATAACATAATTGGGCGGTTCTCCGTATGATTGAGAACTTAACGCCTTTAGGACGTCTGGTGATACTCACTTGTTCCTCGACTACATAGAGACTCCCCTCTACATATAAGAACGATTGGGCGGTTCTCCGTATGATTGAGAGCTTAACGCCTTGGGACGTCGTTGACACTCACCGTTCCCCGACTATGTAGAGACCGTGTATAGATTCGAAGCGGCTCTCCATACATAATTGTTGAGAGGGATAAACGCCTTCATGACGCCGGCAACACTGTTGTTCCCGACTATGCACCTTTTAGAACGGGTATGACGCTTTAACTAGCTAATATCCCATCGCAATAGATTAATTCTACCATGACATTCGCCACCGAATTCTAGAAGATAATCTATTTTATCTCATTACTCCGATTTCATGATCAAATCCATGGCTTATCTTATGGAATGGTAATAGATAATTTTATTACTCCGATTCTATGGTCGAATCCATGATCCCATGGGATGGTAATGTAACTACTCAATTTATTATCCCGAATCCATGGTCGAATCCACGGTTGACCCTATGGATTGATAATAAATAACTACTCACCTTTATTACTCAGTTTCATGAATCATTCTCCACTGAATTTCATAAATTAGTAATAAATATTCAACAACCGGGCATCTGGAATGTCACCGAGTAAGCCCCAATAAAATGGTGCAAGTGTACTCAACAATGATGCACGAACGAGCATTCAAAAATATGGACAAATGAGGAATCCTACACAAAACATGAGAGAGAAAATAATAATAAAAAAATAGAAAAGAGGCGCATAGGGACCGGGTCCACCGGCCGGCCATGCCGCCGTGGCCGGTCCCCCACGCCTCATCCTTTTATTTTTCTTATTTTATTTATTTTCATGAACTCATGAAAACTCCTTCATTCAAGCAACTTTCCTTGTTTGAGCAAAACTCACGGTTTCTACATATTTTTGTGGTTTCATGAAAAATAATAAAATAGGGAAAGGTGTTGTGGGACCGGGCTACCTAGATGGCCGGCCATGCCCTAGCCATGGCCTGTCCCACACCTTGCAGTCCCTTGTTTTCATAATTATTATTTCCCTCATCTCATGAAACTCCTCCGTTTGAGCAAAAATCATGGTTTCTTCATATTTTCTCAAATACTGCCCAAACCATGAAAAAGCCAAAAAAATCAAATGGTCACATGACCGACTAGGCTATTCACGCCAAATAATAAAATATTATTATTTTAATATTTTCCAAATATTGATCGAATGAGCAAAGTCCTACTTGCTCGTTCGAGCAAAATCAAGAATTTCAACAAAGATCGAACTCTTCTGAAAATCCAAGATATTGCTCAAACGCACACCAGGAAACACCAAAACTCTCAGGACTGAGACACTGATATTGTGGTGACACGGGCATGCTTCCTTGACCGACCAAGGCCGGCCCTAAGGCTTGCAAGGAGCCGGTCCCACACATTCTCATCATTTTGACCTAATTTGCTCGATTGCTCATATTGGGTCCAAACTCTTTCCAATCAACTTGGAATTCGCTCAATCGACCATCGGCTGGTCTCATACCACCAAAGGCCGGTCCTATGCTCCCTTGGTTGGTCCCTCACTTCTCCATAATTAGGTTTTATCACCTAACGCTCGCACGGGCACTATTTTAATAAATGATGAAACCGGCATTTTATCATCATGCTTTCACCAATCGGTCAACTAAGGATCCTGGTACACGCTCACTCGAGCACTTGGGAACCACATGGTCGTCCATCATCCCATGTGGTCGGTCCCTCCCTCACTCATGACCTATTTTCAGCAATTCATCAATTGACGAACAATTGATCGAAATTAGGGTTTCGAACAAACGCTCCACAAATCATCATTCTTAGCAAGTTCAAACACTATTGAATTTATGTTGATCCATCAATCAACATCTGGATTAATTATATAATATTCGGTAGTCTGCCAATATTTTAATTAATATTTTATTGGGTCACGTCACCAATAAATAATTCGTCGAATTGAGCAATACTTGCTCAGTTGCTCGAATATTGATCCAACTATCAATATTCAGTAATTTATCAATAATTCGCCTAATTGAGCAATACTTGCTCGCTTGCTCGAATATTGATCCAACTATCAATATTCAATAAATTGGTCGAATTGAGCAATGCATGCTCAGTTGCTCGAATATTGATCCAACTATCAACATTCAGTAATTCATCGATTCGATGCTCAGTCGTCGAATTTACAATATTTTCTAATACGAGCAATGTCAACATCATTCAAGAACTATACGTATCAACAGACATATTCGATCCATGAATCACTGAGCATTCGTCACTCATGCTCAATTCAACAAAACGTAGACTCACTGTCTAATCAGTCAACAACTGAATAATTAATACACGTCTACCTTATATACTCCACAAATCATGAGACATCAATCATGTCACATGGGGGGATATCAATTAGGGTTTTGTTCTGGCGGCCTACAGCACGTGGATTCATCCACGATGAGAAATGTGAGTAAGTCGTGCAAACGGTTGAAGGAGTTAGCAAAGTAGTGGGTGGACGGTTAACCAAGTCTCCGCACGACCTGGAACTGGTTTCACCACGATCTCCCATTTTCCCACTCTTTCACTCAAGAAACCGTCACACTTACAGGGATCAATGTGTTCATTATTCTGGCAATATAAATAAGTCCTAAATCGAGGACAAAAAACAACATTCGTCTACGCAACAAATCGATTGAAACTTATTCATTGAACTCAACACTCAGCAGTTCATCAATTTTGCAGAAACCCGCAACACATCCACAATCCTTGATCATCATTGAACCCACACAATTCTCGAAGCTTCCTCCTACAACCCATCTCCCCTCTTTGTGACCGAATTGACTCGGAACGGCCATTGACATGGTTTAGGCAAAAGAGTCCTCTGATTGATCTCTAATTCAAGCACTCCATTTGCGGACATCCGTGTGAGGTTAAGCGGTTTGCTCGGTTGAGGAGTCTCGTCCACACGCCGTCTCTTCACTTCCCTAAAAACCAAAGAAATCGTTTTCCCATCTACAGATTGGCGACCACAGTGGGAGATTAATCTCTCGGTTGCAATCTCAAACTTTCACGAAATGGCTGGTCTTAGGTCTGGGTTAGTTACAAATGCAAATGACGCTAGCACTAGCGACAATAACAATAATGGTAGTCCAGAAACCATCCCTTCTTCCAACAATGGTGGTGATACTACTCCTCCTCAAACCAACATTAGAAATCATCCTCTCTTCGGACGACATCCCGAGGAAGTCAGAGAAAATCCACCCACCATCGCTGATCTCATGAAGGTCCATGAAGTTCTCGCTAAAAATCAAACTGATATGGCTGTTACTCAGAAGTAGCTGCGAAATTATCTCAAAACTCTGATAGACAAAATGTCAGAGAAAACTAAGAAAGGGTCCGAAAAAGGAAAAGCCAAAGAAGTCGACCCTGAAGTTTCACCAATCCATGTGGTAGATGATGATGAAGTCTACAAAACTGCAGAAAATCCACCAGAGAAGGAGTCTATAGGTTTCATCACTCGTGAAGATCTGGAGCATTTCATGGAGACTCGCGGAAAAGGCAATGCACCATATGTCCATCGTCATCAACCTCCATACTCTGCTGCTACGCAAAGAATCCCTCTCCCTAAAGGCTACACCTCTCCAACATTTACGCTATTGTTGATGGTGGATTTTAAACAAAGGGTAAAATCGTAAAACCCCAAATCAACCCTTCTCCTCCACTTTGTGACCGAAGCAAGTCCGAACGGCCATTTCTTGGTTTAGGCCTTACTTGTGCAGATTGATCTCTCGAATCTATAAAGTGCTCACGTGCAACACATTTGTTTAGGGTTTAAACCAGTTTCTCACTCACCTACCGAATTTACCGAAATCGGGCGGAAACGATTTTTACCCATAAACAATTGGCGACAAATGGGAGGATTGATCTATTCATTAACAATATCGATCGTCGATCTCGTTCTTCGACCCGAGATGTCAAGATGGTAGGGGAAGGCGACTCAATCCGACTCAACCGCCCAGACAACCTTACTACACAACAAAAGCTACACCCGAAACTGGGGACTCGGCCGAAGATGCTACCGAATGATGGGGACTTCTTTGGTGATGCTACCAAAGAAAGCCGCCTTTTACATGGAGAGGGGCGTGTTCGCAAAAACCTCCGGAGTGAGTAAATTTAGACTGAAAAGATATACGATCTGTTTTTAGGTTCTTAATAAAACCGTCATACTATCGCGTCTTGTGCCTATTGCTAGCACACACTTTCATAAAAGAAATATTCCTTTCACAAAACATAATCGAGTTATATTATCAAAACCATTCATCCTTAAAATAATCCAATATCCTCAAAAGCTACCAAATTGCCTATCAAAACCTATTCGAACTTTAAACCGGACATCCAAAGATATGTTTTTCAAAAAGAAAAAGAAGAAGAACCTAAATGAAAGTTTAACAGAGAAACATTCAAGGAAAATCATCCAACAGAGGTCTGCTTTTCTTGGATAAAGTCAACTTTGCGTCTTCAAGAGCCGCTCTCTTCATAGATAACATCTTGGAAAGCTTTTCGAGTTCTACCTCCCGACGTGCAATCTCCTCTGCAAAGGCTTTCGATTGCTTTGCATCTTTCGACTTCTGGATCTCAGCAAGGCCTTCGACAAACCACGAAGCGTTGAACTCCTTTTCTACGCACACGTCGCAATGGTGCTCCCAGTCGGCAATAACGTCTTCAGAAACGGTGTGAACAGTCACCTCACGCATATCCTCGATGGAAGATAAAGCCTCTTCTACACGCTTAACCAGCGCAAATCGACTAGTGACCTTCTTGGTTGTGGCCATATGTCCGTACTTCTCCTGATTACGTGTACAACGCCTCATACTTAGCCAAAGATGTCAAAACCGCTAACCAAAGACATGACTGGATAAGGAACCAAGTACGGGGATCAAAAATGGCGCCCCGCAATGGCCTCACGACTCGCAAATGGTCTTCTTCCATGTCTACGGCAGCAACCATCAAAGAATCATCCACCGTTTGAACCACATCTGTGCTCGGCAATTGGCTAACTCCCATCTCCAAGTCACCGGCGGTGGTCACCAAAGGCAAGTTTTCGTGTGGCTCCACCCCAGAATCGTCCTCCGAACCGGATTCCTCCTGCGAACTTGAGTTAGACATTTTTCAAAAGAAGAAACGGAAAGAAGAAAGAAAAGAAGCGCGAAACTTACCGAACCACTTCCCGAAAAGAACCAGGTCGCTGCAGGGAATCACTCTCACTTGTCGAACTTTCTTCTTTCTCTGACTCATCACCGCTATGAGTAGGCTCGGTCACGGAATTCTTCGAAGAAATTGCCGTCTCCCGGCAACGTGCAAGGGCAAATAAAGCATTAACACTACCGAAACCCCGGAAGAAACAAGACACATGTTTTCAAGAGAAATTCACGTGTTTTGAGACAAACCAACAAGGAGGCGACACATACCTGGTTATTGGAAGAACTAAAAGACACGAGAGTTGCGGAAGGATCTTTTGAAACCGCCCGGAACCCGCCAAAGACGATTCTTCGTTCTCTGTTCCTTTGCCTGGGACTTTCCGAGTTGCCAGCAACTTTCGCTTGGGATCTCTCAACATTGGATACTTCTTCAAAACTTCTGGGGAAGGTTTACAACGAACATTCTCCACCACGTTATTTACAAAATCTTGGATCATAGTGAACTCATCATACCGAACTCATTATAGCCAAAAGTCGTCGGGAGTTACTCTTCCCGTCTCAAAGAAGGGAAGAAGCGATACCCTACTCAAGGGCACTGGCGTTGAGGGCGGCATGCAATGAATCCTTAGGAACCACCAGTGGTAAGCAAGAGGCACCCCTTGATCGAAACCCATGTGACGAAAGCAAAGACGGCCAATATTGTAGCGGCTATTCTAAAGACCCCATGAAGAAAGACGGCATATAGCGGACATGCAGCTTTGAATAAACAAGTTTTCACCAACACTCAAGTTGCCGTCGAAGATAAAGACATGATCGGAGCAGAAGCAAAGGTGTCAATTTGAGTCACCGACCTATGGACCGGCTCCCATGGGCGAAAACTGATTTCATGCGACTTATCGAGAAGACTAACCAAGCTCATGCCAACTCTTGGACGCTTGTTCACCCATCGAAGAATTCGGGAGCCGCCCAACTCGCGGAATCGAAGACACCGGTTTCGAGCATACTTCTCAAAGTGCTCCCATAGCCAAAGCTTGCGGAAAAGCAACGTGCACATATGAATCCACTTTCATGAAACCATTCGAAACTCGCATGTTCGCAACTAGGTGATCCGGATGCACATACAGGGGAACCAAGGAATAGCTTGCCAATGGGAAGAACTTCACCTTTTGCTAACTTCACAAAGAATCACTAGCAACTCGGTCTTATTTCCTTTTTGCGAACCATCATCAAAAATGTCTCTAGACAACCGGGAGAGCCAAAAATGCTGCAACATGAAGATCACTTTGCTTTTCTGTTTAGGTTCCAAATCGTCCGGAAACCATTGAGATATCTACCAGCCGTAAAGCACCTTTCATCCTCTTTCCGGACATAATCCTTCGACTTCGCAGCGGAGTATTTTCGAGCGTAATCTCCCAACTTAGCGGCAAGGCCTTCCGCATCTTCTCCTCACCTTCGACAATCGGATATTAAGATTCCCGATTACTGGAAGATTCAAAGAAGAGAGCCACACTCTCCAAGGAGAAAGTTATTTCACCCCATCTACATATGATCGTATGGGTGTCCGAACACCATCCGGAGATGAAAGCAACCAAGCCCCCGATATCCTTCCTAATCGAGATTTCTATCAAGCTCGATAAAGATCAATAATCTGCGCCGAGTCAGAGTTGGTATTTATGTGCTCTCTACTCACCATGAACTCAACCCATCTATCAAAAGAACGCAATGGGCTTTGACACATCCTGAAATCAATGTTGGAAGAAGAATATACCCCTTTATGAAGACATAACCGTATGGTGTTCTCTCGCGAACCGAACGTGTCTTCTTTTCATCTTCACCACCGGTTAACAAAATTGGCACGAAACACGGGTGATTCTTCCGAGCGGGGCGAGGGTCTAGCAAAGAATTCATCATCCGTGTTTGGTTTGGAACTATGAACATCCTTCGATGAGGCGAAATTTTGTTCAGGTAACATCTTGTCGGATTTCTTCATAACAACTTAGTAACGAGATATCTGCACACGGAGAAAGACGAAAATATCTCCCTGACACATAACCGCATTCAACAAAAAGAAAACCTAAAAAAAAAAAAAAAGGGTGTATTCTCTACGGGTTCAAAACTGCACACGCAATATTTTCTTCAGGGTTCAAAATTATATACGCAGTATTTTCTACGGGCTCGAATGCGTCTATGGTATCCTTCTTCTAGTTCAAAATTATATATGGAGCATTTTTCTACGGGTTCAAACTGCCCATGCAAAGTATTTTCTTCAAGTCCGAAATTCATATATGCAATATTTCCTATGGGTTCAAGTCATATGAAGCACATATACGGATTCTCTACGGTTCGAAAATGCACACGCAAAGATCTTCTTGAGGTTCAAAAATTATATACGCAATATTTTATACAGCTCAAGTGCGTCTGCAGTATCCTTCTTCTAGTTCAAGACTATATACGCAATATTTTCTACGGGCTCGAATGTGTCTATGGTATCCTTCTTCAGTTCAAAATTATATATGGAGCGTTATTCTACGGGTTCGAATCATATATACGGTATTTCCCTTGGGTGCATATATACAATATTTTCTACAAGAAGCACTCCAAGAAATCATATGCGCAATATCATTGCAAGGATTATAAAAACACCTACTTTTAGGGTTTGCACCTACATGAAAAAGGAAACAAGAGAAGTACTGGAAGACATACCTGGAAATCGGTTTTTCTTTATGACTCTGCCGCTAGTATGAAAAGATGAAAGAACAAAGATGAGAGAAAGGGATTTTATATATATGGGCGTGGAGATTCTGAAATAGGGAAGGATTTACCTATACCAAAAATCGTGCATATAAGGAACGGGCCCACAAGGGCGCCCAATTTCCCGACGTTGCCCAAGTAGCACCGGTCCCACCAATTGCGCCCAACTTCCCAACGTCGCCCAAGTTGCACCGGTACCACCAATTGCGCCCAACTTCCCAACGCCGCCCAAGTCACGCCAGCTAGCACGATCGCTTCCCATTTTGCGCCTGGCTCCCGCTTGACTAGCACGCTCGCTTTCCCAACTCGTGTCAACTTCTCAATGCCGCCTGACTTCATACCTCTCAATGACGCTCGACTTCCCAATTGTGCCAGCCTCCCGATTTGCGCAAAATCGCAGAGGCAAGGATTCCAAATCTGTTTATAAAAAGGTCGAACAAGCCTCTTCAATTCTCTTTACGATTTCTTTGTTGATAGTTTGTCACCATCTTATGCTTACCTCGCAACAAAGCTCATGTTCCGAGCTAAAGCGGGGGACTTAATGTTGATGGTGGATTTTAAACAAAGGGTAAAATCGTAAAACCCCAAATCAACCCTTCTCCTCCACTTTGTGACCGAAGCAAGTCCTGAACGGCCATTTCTTGGTTTAGGCCGGACTTGTACAGATTGATCTCTCGAATCTATAAAGTGCTCACGTGCGGACATTTGTTTAGGGTTTAAACCAGTTTCTCACTCACCTACCGAATTCACCGAAATCGTGGAAATGATTTTTACCCCGCAAAAAATATACAACGAATAGGGAATGCTCAAGAACACGTCTCTCCATTCTTGGAAGCATTAGGAGAGCATGAACACAACCATGTCGTCTGTTTGAAGGAGTTCTCGAAATCTCTCACAGGCCGAGCATATACTTGGTACAACAATATTGCGCCAGGAAGCATAGCTAATTGAGGAGAAATGATTAATGCCTTCTACATGAAATACTTCTTTGTTTCTGAGCAGATTACTCTTTCTGACTTATGAAGGATAGCTCAGAAGAATACTGAAAATCCGAACGAATATGTGAAGAGGTTCAAAATCCAAGCTTTGGATTGTCATGATCCTAATGTTACTGAACAACAACTGGTGGATTTATGCATCAACGGGATGATCCCAGTCTACAGAGCTTTGCTGGAAAATCTCCGATTTCAGACTTTCTCAGAACTTCATGAAGCGGCCAAGCGATCAACAACTACCGTCAAAGTCGAGGAGCCGAGAGACACTCGAAACAGCACCACCAGGCGTTTAATCAACAAATAATACAATGTTGAGGCTTCCATGAATGTTGCTGAAGGGAGTAATAGAAAAGGCGAAGCACAGCAACATAAAAATGCTCTTCCAACGTCTCACCCTCCAAAAGCGCCAAGGAAGGACAATCATGCTAGAAATGCACAACCACCGATTCAACATCAACAAAATAACCAGGAAGAGCCTGACTTCCCTTTTCCCATTGAAGAAGTGATTGAGTTATTGGAAGTCCGGATTCAAGATGGTGCGATCAAACTACCTCCACAAAAGGAACCGACTGAGGAGCAAATGGAAAATCCACGCTACTGCCATTTCCATAGATATGTCAGCCATCCAACAAGTGATTGCAGAACTTTGAAGCACATATTCAAAGAAAAGGCTGATCCAGAGAATCGGGACCAAGGAGTGCACAAATCCTCTCCCAATCGAAACATTTACACTCTTTGAGCGGCGGTCAAAGAAGCAGTTCAATCCTTAATTGAGCATGTCTGTGAGTTGCTGTACTTGACGAAAGCTCAAAGAAATGATATGTTTACTGCATTGAACCACATCATGTCAGGGAAACGATTAACAATTTAAGAGGCACTCCCCGAACCTCCAGCAACAGACAAGGAGATGTACGACTGGGGACAGTCCACCTCAAAGGAAATAAATTCAAGCGAGCGTTGGTCGATGTTGGCATTGTTGTTAATATCATTCCCCTGAAGACTCTCAGAGCCGCGGGCATCACTCGACAAGAAGCCACTCATGCTCTGTCTCGCCTCGAGAGATCACAAAGGAATATCCGAGAGACGCATATGGTTACATCATCCTCAAAATGAAAGTTGGGGAAACATGGTCGAAACCAAGTTTCACATAATCAGAGAAGACCCAGGATATGATATGATCCTTGGACGAACATGGATTCATACTAAAAAGGTAACTACAACACCTTCAATTACACATTTTTCTGTTGAAGAAATCTCTGACTCGGAAGAAGTGGAGGACGATCCACCGTTCGAACATCTGGAGAAGTCGAAGCCTTGATGGAACTCACACAAAAACCCGAAGAGAGCGCACATGAATTCGTCAAGAGGTTCCGCACTCAGGCAAGTCTCATTCCCCCTCATAAATCAGATTACCAACTTTCAAATATGCTACCCTGGTCGGGGGACTTGATCTTACTCATAACTCGGTTGTCACCAAACGTTATGAGTGGTTAGTCTCACCTCAGCAATACTTTACAAATGGTTAGACTCGGAACCTCTCCGAATCCATCGTCTCACTAACACAGTCATTGCTAGAATAATGACTGAATTTCACAATCAATATCCTAAATATTCTCCCTTGCACGAGTGTCCAAATGTGCCGCAGAATTGGAAAGCTCCACCAACATGGAATCCCACTATGAGGAATTCCGAACCAGCAGAAGATATTCGGGCACGGAAACCAAGCCTAACAAATTTCATGAAGGGGATTTAGTTCTCAAGGAAACTAAGCGTAATCTCCATTCCACAAGAAGTCCCTAATTGGAAGGACCTTTTATGATTGCTAAGTCGGTAGTTGGAGGATATTACAAATTGGGCGATATGAAGGGCAAGACAAGTGTGCGTTGATTCACGAAAATTGGCTAAAAGCTTTTGACGCATGAAACATTCAGCTTCCCAAGGCGTTTTATGTTCACGACATGAATTCTCAAAGCACCCGACGTTTTTAGTTTTAGGATTTTCTTCAACATGTATTTTCAATTTCTCCAGGAGTTTGCAATTCTTGCATTCAGTATTTGAATTCAGTAATTTATCAAAGTTATTTATTTTAAGAAAAATCTCTATCAAACCCAAGAAGAAAATCCTCAATCACTCACTAATTCAAAACCAATCAAAAAATTCAAAACCAAAATAAAACCTCACATCTCTCGGAAGTTCAAGGTTCAAGAGATTATGGGAAGGAAAACTAAAGGAAGTCGGCAAAGTAAGATTTCTGCTTCTCTGCATTCTCCAAGACTTGCAAGGCCGCTTTCTCCGACTCTAGTTTTTCAGTCAATTCAGCAATCTTAGCCTTTTTCTCCACCATAGCATCACTGATGAAGGGTATATTGTTCTTTACTGCATCCCTGATGATGTTGATCTTCTGACGAAGCCACTTTCAAGTTGAAACCAAGCTTTTCAGATTTCCCCAAATTGTACTACCAATCAAAGAGTACATCTGGAGTAACAGTGCTTCTCGCCCTGGTCCTTATATCATCTATGACACGCAAGATAGTCCCTACTTGCATTACCAAGAAGTAACTGCGTTTTGGATCCTTGGTGGCAACAATGTGACCATACATCTTCCACAATTTCTCATACATGTCAGCATACCCCATGGGAACGTTAAACCCACCAACTGATGTGTGATATGGAAGTGAACCACCAAATGGAGGATCACAAATAATCCATGCAGTAGGGTATTCATGCACTATTATGCGATTCTCAATTATTGGAGCGGTTTCAACAATTGTAGGAGCAATTTCTTGGGCAGTTTCTTCCATTCTGGGTCCGGTTTCTTCTATCTCTGAAGTAACGGTAGTTTGAACTTAATTCTCCTCGACAACTTCAGTAGAAATATTCTCATGGAAATGAGGTACAGAGATCGTAACATCATCAACTTGATTCACCATACGGTTTGAATCATCATTGGCTCCATTATTCTCAACTTCGGTATTTGGTACCTAACACGAAGATTACATGAGATTAGAGCAATTCAAGCATGGAAACCAAATGCAATCATAAAATCCAGCATGTAAGTGAACTAACACTATCTAAGTTCTTTATTATACATCCAATACATGAGCAAATTGTGTGGAAGTCATAAAACACGTTTTTCAATAAGCTCGACTGAAGAGATTTTATATTTCCCTGTATAAAACAACGAACTGGAAGCAATTGGTAAGTAATCTAAGGTTGAGTCATATACCATTCTATTTGTATAGATGTTTTCTACAACATATCAAAATTTCATAGCGATTGGATAAACGAGTAAGGAGTTATGGCCAAAACATTGGACTACATGCTAGCTGAAAAATTCATGAAGGTCTGAAAACTTAAAAACTTAAAAAACTTAAATTCATCGGCCCCTAAATGTGCTCAAAACTTAAAAACCTTCTTCTCTAAAGCTTGTAAATTTCCTGGGCATAGGGATGCATGGGTAGATCGTGAAAATCTGACATCGTATGAAGATTTTATGGCGTTTTCGCTAAAAGGCTGAGTTCTGAATTTTCTGGTGACGTATTTCACTAAAAAAATTTCATTCATTCATGTGGATTCTCATTCATTCAATCTCAAATCAGCAATATTATACTTATATGAAGAGAATATGAAGTGGATACTTACTTTAGGGGTTTCCAAGTCATTCGAAGGGTTAATATTGTCGGCATCAATATTGGGAGCACCATTACCTTCATTCGGTCCCAATTCTTGAAGGTTATCTTTCTCACCACTACTTGAAGATGAACGAACAGCCTGGCCATGTTGGGTTTCCATGACAATTTCCTCTTGGATGCGTCAATAACAATTGTCATTACTTCATTCAAGGAAATGCCATAATCGCTTGCACAAAAGGGGATACTTACATCAACCTCTTCATCGATGCTGGATTCCTGGATTGTTCGTATAGAGGCAAGATGAAGACCGTCAATGACCGATGGAGCAAAATTCTGAAACGAATTAACAATATTCTTTTGGGATCCTAATTACATGGACAAGAAAATCACGACTATAAGGGAAGTGATAACAACTCACCAAAGAAACGGCTGGGGACTTCACATTATTCGGTATCATCCTATAAGATGTCCTGCTCCTTCTTTCTCCACCCTGGGGACTTTCTTGAAGGTCTGAGAAGTCTACATGGATTCGAGGTCTCACAACACGTCCATCCTACCACAAAGTCAATAAAATAATTAAGGTGCGATTATCATGCTTTTGCCAAAATCATAATGTAAATACTTACATGTGAACATTCTGGAAGCGTTTTCCTTTTGTCACCACAGGAAAGGTATCTCAACCTTGGTCGATCAGAAATCATGTCAGGGGAAGGAAACTCTCGTACCGGAGATTTAACATCCATTGCAAACTTATACAAATGCTCAAGTTGTTGGCGCCAGAAGTCTATGTAACCCGGAGTTACAAAGGTAGCTCGGTCAAAGCATGAAAAAAAATAATCATTTCCTTCCACACGTGTGCAATCTAAGTGAGCCTTCAGATGCTCAATTGATGGCTTATTCATTCGATGACCTGGAACACATTGGTCGACACCCATTTGTCGAGCTGCTCTATCGATGTTATATTCTTCTACCTGGAATTCTCTGTGCATTACGGATACTAAGTAACCAGGAGTGCAACTCAATACAAAATATTTCTCTCCATTACTCAGACCGACACCAGTTTTCAATATGACATTTTCTTCAGTAGTATTGAAAGTTATCAATTGTGAGAAAAGAGGAGGAACTGATACCCAGGGGCGAAAGTTGAACTCAGACTCGATGTCTAAAATGTCAGTGAGGTGTGTCTTTTGTTGTGGCTGCTTTGTAGGCCAACGCATAATCCTGGCATTATTTTTCTCGAGGAAAGCATGACGAGTATCAACATTGGGTCCTTGCAAGACACTACGAGGAACCGGAGCATAATTCTCAAGGTGCTCCCACATCAAAGCTTGGAGGAACATAGTATTAGCATATGTTTCAACTTTCATGAAGCCGTTGGAAACACTGGAGTGTATGACTAAGGAGTCTAAATTGGCAAACAGTGAACCCCAAAACAGACTACCAATGGGAAGTTTCTCACCTTTAGCCATCTTTATGGCGAAAGGAATCACAAATGGTTTCAACAAATATCCACTATCTTCAAGAACGTCTCATGAGATCCAAAAGCATAAGAAAGTAGCAATGTTTAAGGTTCCATCAACAGGTTCTTCAGGAACTCCATCTCTCGGCAACCAGTATTTCAACCATTGAGCATAGAAAATTTTGGGCGACTTGTTGAATTCGTGCATTTTAGCTTCCAATACGCCACGTTCTCCTCTGGTGAGAGCTCTTGGGGAAATTGAAAAGGCGAGGTACCCAAATATACCTCAAGCTAAAACTTTTCCTACCTATAAGTCTTTTCTCCGAAAGTGATTGTCTATGGACCGAGTCGAGACAATGCAACTAATCGGTTCACACTTCGTGTGATCGTCATGGATACGAGACTGAGACAACACAACAACGAAGTATGTTTACTTGATACAAAGGTTAGGACTTAACCAAACACAATAGGATTGCTTATCAAGTAAATAGGAATTAACGTTTGTGTGATTTACTTTAATTATAATAAAACAATTATAATGCGGAAAATTAAAGTAAATGACACAAAGAAGATTTGTTAACGAGAAACCGCAAAATGCGAGAAAAACCCGGGTCCTTGTCAAGAATTGAATACTCTCAGTATTAAGCCGCTACACAAAATTACACCTAACTTCGTATAGTTGATACCAAGCAACTAACTCTATAGTTCACTAAGTTACATGTCTGTATTCCCACGCCTCCCGACTTGTGAATAAGTCACGTACTTGGAACAATTCCTTTGGTTCCTATTCCAAACGATGTAAAGGAACAACAAATCTGTTTGGTATCAACTCTATTCAACCAAGTGATATGAGTCGGACAAAGGCTCTTCTGTTTATCTTAACATAAACTCCTTCGTCGGATCCATAGATCTATCTTATGTTCAATCGCCCAAAGGTAATCGTTTAAGATTAAGCCAATCAATACCTTTAATCACAAGGAAACGTATTGATGCCGATCTACTCAATTAATCAATCCAATCTACCACAAGGATAAACCGATTATTAATTGGATCTCTTTTCAGAAACAAGTATTGTGCACACCAAAGATTATAAAACACAAGTCAGATCTTAAATCTTCAATAAAAACCTGTACAAAATCACTTGAACCTCTTGTGATCAATCACGCTCAGAACGAAATCTGTTAACAATGGATTATCACGAGATCGTCTTTAGAACTAACAACAGTCTGAAGATCCCAGTCGAAATTCTGAACTAGCTTGAGTGAATCTTATATCACAAGAGAAGATTCTCAAGAATAAACAAACTAGGTGCAATTAGATTTCAACCACCGTTAGTCAATCAAATCAATCGAAAACAAAGATAAACCGCAATTATCTAGTTTCCCACCAACGGGTCGCGCTAGAGCTTCTCAATCCCAAAGAAGACTTTAAATTGAGCGGTCGTAAGAGATTTCGCCTAATTAGGTTAGTCTCCTCTCCGAATAGGCGGCTACATCGGTTTTGATCTCCGTGACTACCATGTTCGTTGTAGATTTTTTCTTTGTTTTTGATCCCACGCTGTTTTTGGTTTTTTCCGAGCGTTTTTCCCATTGTTTTCCTTGTTTTTGGTCTGTTTTCTAGGGTTCTAGTTTGCTTTTCTTTTAGGGTTTCTTTAAGCTTTCGGTATGGTCATTCTCACTAGAGCGTCTTCCATCAGTCGATCGACAGAATCATCGTCGTTAGGGGCTTCTGCATCTACCGACACAGTCTCACCTGATGAGATTTTTACGCATGTTGCCGTTCAGAACTTTCCATGGCTGTCGTGGGGGCGTCAATGGCGGAGGATATGCCAAGGGTTCTTTCATGAAACACCTTCGGGGATAAGGCACTTATCATCCATGAGACAAGGCTGATTTTTGCGGGGAGATGATTGCCACCGATTTGAACGTTTATCTTGCACGGGAGAAGCTTCTTTGTAGTCTTCGTATGTGGTCATGTTGTAGATGCATGCATCTTCATGCTTGGTCGATGCCATGTAGAGGTAGACAAGGCGCTGTTCATGGTGAGGTCATTGCTTAGGACCACTCAACGGGAATGGAGCTGATTTTCTTCTCCATGGTTTAGCTAAACCAGTTGGAGCTGCTACTGAGTGCCTAACTCCATCCATTGCGGCGGTTTGCGATGCTTCTATGGTCGATTTTGCTGAAGCTTTCTCCATGAATGACAGTACTGGGGCTATTCACTCGGTGAATGACGATCTGAGTTTATTCTTTCCACGGACTTCTTGAACGCCATCTTCCAACTAGTTCACCACCTGTGAAATGTATTCCACACCAATGCCGGTTTGGCTTCTCCATGGGCCCCGAAATTTTGTCTCGACGAGGTTATCACAAGCCCGGTAACCTTTCCATGTGGCTACTGACTTTTACTTCTTCCTATCTCGTACATTAACTCTGTTCGGACCAAAGAGCTCCGCTGAGGCCAAGTCGGGCGATCGAAAGAAGGCGCAAATCGCAGCAATCAATAAGGCTATCTCGGTGTGGAAAGAGCCTAACGGCTGTTCTATTACAGGCGTAAATCGCGGACAACTTTGTTCGGTTGGGGAATGGAAAAGATTCGAAGAAACAAGGCGCTTGAATATTTTGGCTGCCAGAAGAAGATTAGTTGTGGCCATTACTCATTTTGCAATACGAGTGCAATCTTCATCGGGGAGTAGCTCCAGCGCAATGAGGGTACTTATCTTGACTTGCTAGATAAGCATCCATCGGCTCCTCTACCCTTTGTTCCTTCGGATCTTTGTGACATCGACCCAATTACGGTGGATTCACGGGCTGTCTTGGGAGCTATAAAGAGTTTTCCAAAGGGTACTTCTTGTGGGCGAGATGGATTACGGCGCAACATTTGGTTGATGTCATGAGTGGTGCTTTGCGGACTGCGATGGCGGATAATTTACTCGCTTCGATTCTTGGGGTTGTCAATCTTTGGTTGGCGGTAAATGCCCCAATAACTTAGGTGAGTTCATTGCCGGTGCGCCTTTGACTCCATTACTTAAGCCGGGGTGGTATTAGGCGATTGCGGTTGGTACGGTTTGGCGGACTGGTTTCAAGGTTCTTGCTTTTTCGATCGGAAAATATATGACCTCTTATTTAGGCGACTATCAATTTGGAGTTGGTGTGCACTGTCGGTGGGGAGAGTATTTTACATCTTTGTAAATAGCTTACTAGAGTTGAAAGGTCATTCAGATAAAATGTCAATGCTGCTTATTGACTTTCCAATGCTTTCAACATGGTGAGCAGATCTCATCTCGTCAAAGAGGTTCGTCTTGAATGTCCGAGGTATTTCTCGTTGGGTAGAGTTTTGTTATTTGACGACCCCCTTGCTAAACTCTTTGTATTATGACCAATATATCTTATCATTTTGGGTCTTGAACACATTGGGGTTTTGCATTTAGAACAAGGGACCCCCACGGTATAACAAACATGGTCCTTATTTTTCTTTTTCTAAATTAGTTAAATCTTTTTTGCATTGACTTTTCATCCTCTTTCTTTCCTAGTGAAGACTATTTTGCTTTTTGTTATTGCTCCCATGTTGCACACTTGACTTGCCATGCTTGGTACCTTGATGATGGTACCATTATTGGGGATACTATGGAAGTAGCTAAGGCCTTGAGTATAATAGAAGCGGAAGGACCTAGTAGGGGTTTACATCTTAACGTTCGAAAAACCGAAATCTTTTGGCCGTCTATTGACCCCGAAGTACTTTGGATGGTGTTTTCCCCTCTGACATTGGTAGGCCCTCTAATGGCGTCAAGCTTTTGGGCGGACCTGTGAGTTTGGATTCAAACTTCATTAGTGATATGATGCTGACCAGGGTGAATAAAACTGTTCAACTGATGGATGCAATCAAAAAACTCAAGGACCCTCAGAGTGAGATGTTATTACTTCGTAATTGCACTGGTGTGTCTCGTCTATATTTTGCAATGCGTACTACCAATCCAGCAGCCTTGCAATCAGCCACTGATCTTTTTGATGACCATCTACTTAAGTATTTGAGACTCTTAATCACTGGAGATAGTGCAGGTTTTGGTCCTTTACAGCAGCGATTAGCTACTTTGCCTATCAAGGATAGTGTTCTTGGCATCTATACCATGGCGGACACCCGTACTTACTTGTTTCCTTGCCTCTCGAGAATCGGGCACCGCTTCGAGAGAAGACAATTCTGGGTAGTTTATTCTCAACAAACAAAGGCTGCAGCTTATCGGTTGACTCTTGAACTTTATCCGGTATGTGGATTACCTCCTTCTTCTGTGTCGATAATCTGCCCCCTTCCATGCATTCCACAGCAGTCACTTATTTTGACGCGGTTAAAAGCAAATCCCGAACCAATTCTCTATGTCTGCAAGAGATTCTATTTTATGGCAGTGTAACCGTATCAAAGCACGCTCAGGGATTATTTATTAGCTGTACCAATCGGTGGGCTTAATCAGTGCATTGGGCCTGAGAGCTTGATTTAGCTGTGCTTTGTTATCGCCTCGGTATCCCACTTGTTTGTTGAGAATGGCTTATGTACTAGTTGCAACAAATCTATGGACATCTTTGGAGACCATGCGCTTCATTGTGCTAAGGATGTTGGAAGTAAGTTTCGACATAATCTTGTCCGTGATATTGTTGTTGATATTTGTTACAAGGCTAGTGTACCGGCCCGCAAGGAAGTCTCTCTTGGCATGCTTTCTGATGAGGATAAAGACTTGAGGCCTGCCGATATTCTTGTTCTCAACTGGGAAAACGGCCAAGATGTTTGCATGGATGTTACTGGTGTCTCGCCCTTTACTGGTGATGGTGTGCGTTCTTTTGTCCCAGGGAAAGCTATTTCTAAGGCGGTTTCAAGAAAGCGGGCTAAATATTTAGACAAGTGTACTTCACTTGGTTATGGTCTGGGGGTCCTGGCTTTCTCAACTTTGGGGGAACTTGGTGAAGATACTTTATGTTTTTTTAAGCGTCTGAAGAATTGTCTTGTTAATAATGACGCTAGTAGTGGTTTTGGTAGTTTTATTTTTCATAGATTAGGCATTGCTATTCAGAGGGGGGTTGGTGCCCAGCTTGTTGCTAGGTTGCCAACCAATAACTTTGTATGATGATTCATATTTAATTTAAATAATTCTCAAGATATTCATAAAAGCACAGATTCGGTTTTCATAATTCCTGGAAATGCTCTGTCCAAAAATAACGATCGAAATCTCTCGGAAAATCTAATTAGTAAATGCACATTACTAATTCTGTAATTTCCCTACAAAATGAAATTAATAACCTTAATTAAAATATTCTTAACTTACTTATGTTTCGATCTGGGATTCTCTTCCCTTAGCCAGTTAAGGAATATCTTTGAACAATTATAGAAATAAACATTCACGGCACGTGTTCAAAGTTTGTCGACATCTTAACTTTGTAAGTTCTCTTTCACACTTACAACCTTGAAACCGATTTGCCACACTTCCAAACAAGTTTAGAATTGGTTCATCTGACTTTCAAGAACTATGTGATTGATCAAACCAACATTCAATCACATTCATGGGTTTACGGTTCTACCAAAACAAGTTTCGGTTCTACCTCCATGTGAGTACTGTGCATAGTCACACTAGATTCCAAAAAGTTCGGTTGACTAGGTACTAGGATTGGTTCCCCACATATATATGGTATCTAACTTATATGTGTTGCACATGTCCATAGGATCGGTTCCCCTTTCTGCTATAAACCTTGTTGCACCCCATACAAGAATCGGTTCCCTTTGAAGTACTGCACCCCTCACTAGGATCGGTTCCCTTTCCCTTACTAGGATCGGTTCCCTTTCCCTTACAAGGTCAGACATACCAAATCCGATCATACCACAGGTGATTACTTAAGATCGGTTTTACTAATAAAAGTTATACCAATACATAAGTCAGGCCTTTGTGAACAGTTCTACCAAGAACACAACAAGTTGTGAGCGGTTATACTCTATCACACATATTGGTTGTTCATAAGATATGCAATGAATGACAAAACCAATAACACCTGGCAATTTACTTTTCGGTTCATAAACAAGTTTATGAACTTACTTCCTTAGAACACATGTAAACATTGTTCCCTAGGATGAAATCCTCACCTCATACCCATACATAATCACAATAACATTCAAATGATTATGGCGCTGTCTTATCTACAAATTTTAATGGTTAAGCAATAAACCTCGTATTGTATTCCTTAATACTATGTCTATCTAGAGTTCAAATATGCTTCGCAGTTATGTTTTCAATATGCACGACTTGAAAGATACGTTAGGGAATGAAACAGTTCAAGTCAAATATCACTAACCTCAAGTGGAAGGATGATTGTTGTCTTTGTAGCTCCTTGCTTCTTCACATCTTTAAGTCTTCGCAATACTTGTAATGTCTCATATCCTAATACTTTCAAGCTAACCTATACGAAGTTTAACTCTAGTACATAATCAAGCGACTCTTAACATGAGTTTTGATTCACTAAAATATGACAACCAAACTTGACATACCAACGCTTGGTGGGTTCAACCGAGCCATGCTCTAACAATCTCCCCCTTTGTAAATTTTAGTGACAAAAATCTTACATCATATGGACTGAGTCGAGACAATGCAACTAATCGGTTCACACTTCGTGTGATCGTCTATGGATACGAGATCGAAACAATACAACAACGAAGTATGTTTACTTGATACAAAGGTTCGGACTTAACCAAACACAATAGGATTGCTTATCAAGTAAATAGGAATTAACGTTTGTGTGATTTAATTTAATTATAATAAAATAATTATAATGCGGAAAGTAAAAGTAAACGACACAGTAAGATTTTGTTAATGAGGAAACCGCAAATGCAGAAAAACCCCGGGACCTTGTCCAGAATTGAATACTCTCAGTATTAAGCCGCTACACAAAATTACACCTAACTTCGTATAGTTGAGACCAAGTAACTAACCCTATAGTTCACTTAGTTCCGTCTGTATTCCCACGCCTCCGACTTGTGAATAATTCACGTACTTGGAACAATTCCTTTGGTTCCTATTCCAAACAGTGAAGGAACAACAAATCTGTTTGGTATCAACTCTATTCAACCAAGTGATATGAGTCGGACAAAGGTTCTTCTGTTTATCTTAACATTAACTCCTTCGTCGGGTCCTTAGATCTATCTTATGTTCAATCACCCAAAGGTAGTCGTTTAAAATTAAGCCAATCAATACCTTTAATCACAAGGAAATGTATTGATGCCGATCTACTCAATTAATCAATCCAATCTACCACAAGGATAAACCGATTATTAATTGGATCCTCTTTTACCAAAACAAGTATTGTGCACACCAAATATTATAAAACCCAAGTAAGATCTTCAATATCTTCTTAAACCTTCAATAAAAACCTGCACACAATTACTTGAATCTCTTATGATCAATCACGCACAGAACGGAGTCTGTTAACAATGGATTATCACAAGATCGTCTTTAGAACTAACAACAGTCTAAAGATCCCCGTCGAAACTCTGAACTAGCTTGAGTGAATCTTATATCACAAGAGAAGATTCTCAAGAATAAACAAACTAGGTGCAATCAAATTTCAACCACCGTTAGTCAATCAAATCAATCGAAAACAAAGATAAACCATAATTATCTAGTTTCCCACCAACGGGTCGCGCTAGAGCTTCTCAATCCCAAAGAAGACTTTAAATTGAGCGTAAGAGATTTCGCCTAATTAGGTTACTCTCCTCTCCGAATAGGCGCTACACATTAACAACAACAAAAGAGTAAATGCATTTGTTACGAATGATTAGTTTGATAGAAAGGCAAACTTCGTGTATTTATAGACAAGGAAGTTTGGACACCAAGGAATTTCCAAAACCGAAAATATTCTCAGGATATATTCATAAAAGCACAGATTTGGTTTTCATAATTCCTGGAAATGCTCTGTCCAAAAATAACGGCCGAAATCTCTCGGAAAATGTAATTAGTAAATGCACATTACTAATTACGAATATCCCTACAAAATGAAATTAATAACCTTAATTAAAAGATTCTTAACTTACTTATGTTTCGATCCTGGGATTCTCTTACCTTAGCCGTTAAGGATTATCTTTGAACAATTATAGAAATAAACATTCACAACACGTGTTCAAAGTTTGTCGACATCTTAACTTTGTAAGTTCTCTTTCACACTTACAACCTTGAAACCGATTTGCCACACTTCCAAACAAGTTTAAAATTGGTTTATCTGACTTTCAAGAACTATGTGATTGATCAAACCAACATTCAATCACAATCATCGGTTTACGGTTCTACCAAAACAAGTTTCGGTTCTACCTCCATGTGAGTACTGTGCATAGTCACACTAGCTTCCCAAAAGTTCGGTTGACTGGGTACTAGGATCGGTTCCCCACATATATATGGTATCTAACTTATATGTGTTAAATATGTCCATAGGATCGGTTCCCCTTTCTGCTATAAACCTTGTTGCACCCTATACAAGGATCGTTCCCTTTGGTGTACTGCACCCCTTACTAGGATCGGTTCCCTTTCCCTTACAAGGATCGGTTCCCTTTCCCTTACAAGGTCATACATACAAAATCCGATCATACCACATGTGATTACTTAAGATCGGTTTTACTAACAAAAGTTATACCAATACATAAGTCAGGTCTTTGTGAACAGTTCTACCAAGAACACAACAAGTTGTGAGCGGTTATACTCTATCACACATATTGGTTGTTCATAAGATATGCAATGAATGACAAGACCAATAACACCTGGTAATTTCCTTTCGGTTCACAAACAAGTTTATGAACTTACTTCCTTAGAACACATGTAGACATTGTTCCCTAGGATGAAACCTCACCTCATACCCATACATAATCACAATAGCATTCAAATGATTATGGCGAAGTCTTATCTACAAAGTTTAATGGTTAAGCAATAAACCTCGTATTGTATTCCTTAATACTATGTCTATCTAGAGTTCAAATATGCTTCGCAGTTATGTTTTCAATATGCACGACTTGATAGATACGTTAGGGAATGAAACAGTTCAAGTCAAATATCACTAACCTCAAGTGGAAGGATGATTGTTGTCTTTGTAGCTCCTTGCTTCTCCACATCTTCAAGTCTTCGCAATATTTGTAATGTCTCATATCCTAATACTTTCAAGCTAACCTATATGAAGTTTAACTCTAGTACATAATCAAGCGACTCTTAACATGAGTTTTGATTCACTAAAATATGACAACCAAACTTGACATACCAATGCTTGGTGGGTTCAGTGAGCCATGCTCTAACGAAATTGCCGTGGTGGGAGATGCAACAAGGCGACTACATCTTCTAAAGTGATGGTGAATTCACCCCATCTCATATAAAAGTATGAGTAGGAATGAACCAACAAGCATCCAAAGCCACCATACCTGGTATATCATGCTTTGAATGATTAAATCCCGGCCCGCTTGGATAGCTCGAGTCACCTGTGCACGATCCGACATGGTCCTTACGACTATGACCCAGCATATGTCTTGCCCACCCAGAGAAGTGTGTCTGATGCTTTCGGGAAAGATTGAGTTCAACATGTGAAGCCAAAAAGTGTTTCCCTTGCAAACAAAAATGAGTTATTGCTTGAGGAGATACTAACTTGTTCACGAGTAGTACTCCACAGGATTTATGGCAGTAAGAAACGAGGAACCTAAGGGACGTTTTTGGTCTATCTGAATACACAAAGAATTTGTCCTCGGTAGTTGGAATGTTCTTAGTTTTGGGAGTTTCCTCTTTCTCCTTGGAGGTCCCAAAATCATCATCTTTGGAAGAATCATCATCTCTGGAAGACGCGTGCGCCAGAAACATCCTCTCTGGAAGTTTCCTCTCTAGAAAACGTCATTTCGGAAGCGCTACCACGGAATCAGTCATCTTTGGAAAGTTGTTGTGACATCCATACAACAAAATTTTGTCAACACAATGGAATTAAAGCAACGTAATGATTGTGACACCCACAAAAACGGTAATCCTTAACTCTTACCTATTTACGGTTTCACGAACTTAGTGATAACAACAACGTAAAACTCCGAAAACTTTCTCGTTCTTTCAAACCTGCAAATCCGAGCAAAACTCATCATTTAAAAGTCAACACTTGATGTAGGATCAGAATATCGCGACAACAACAATTCGCGAAGGCAACACATAACAACGTTGCGAATGAGTCGCAGAGGGTTAAATATGAATGACACACTGGATGACGATAGGAGGATATGAAATTTGGCGAAAGTTAAGAAGTGTCGCGAGTATGAATACTTGTACGCCTGCGACACTTCGCGAGACATTCCGAAAAATAAAGGACGGCTTAGTTTGTCATTCACTATGTATTACCCTATATAAAGGGATGAGTGAATCTTTGTGAGGGGTTCCTTTGGAATAAAAAAGCAAGTCATTAGGAGAGAGAAACAGATAGAATGTTTGTAAGTTCTTAAGTGTAATTTCATCTTCCGGTGTAAACATTTCAAGAAAATTATTAATAAACATTCATAATTGCTCATCTATTATCTTTTGAATGGATTAGTTATACAAAATATAGTGAGGGTGTATTGTGGGATTTCCTGCAACTACATATTGGCGCTAGAAACTTGTGGACTGAGAAAAAGAATGGCATAGAGATTTGGAAGAATTTCAGTGAGATAATTTTCAAAAAGATTTACTAAAAGAGAAATGGCTAGAAGAAGAAATGTACTTGAACAACTTTGTGAGAAGAAGTGGAAGACTTCTTTGGAGAAAGGAGAATTGAACAAGGAGAATCGTCAAGGATGAATATGAGAAATGATGAAGAAAATCATGTTCAACGTTTAATTCCTCCGATAGCAAATGAAACTGTGGATTACGATAGAGTAAGTGTACATACTTGGAGGTCGAATTCGAGGATGAAAGGGAAGAAGAGCAGCGGTTGATGAATAACGGACAAGAAGGAGGAGACCAAGAAATGAATCTAGGAAATGAAGAAATCACGATTGGAAACATTGAGACAAACAATACATGAAGAAAGGCGTCTAGAGGCAAAGATCGAGCAAATTTGACAAGGCAGAATCATGAATTAAGAATGGAAAATATGAGATTGCAAAATAGAAGATCGAGAAGCACTGCGAGATCGAGTTCAAGATCTACTAGGGAAGAAAGAAGGAGAGCCTTACCAACGAAATTACAGAGGTAGAAAACCAACGGGAAGCACAAAATCTCATTTCCCAGAACATCACGAAAGAAGAGAGGACGCCTTGAGAAGATCGTTATATTCCCCATCCAGAGAATTTCCAAGATGAGCGAGTGAAGAAAATCGGGAACTAGGCGATTTCGGGGCCAAATGATCCAGATCGGCGAAGGAAGAGCAATCTTGCACGGAAGAGAAGCATTGAGAAGGCAAAAGAGATCGTGGGCGACATTGAGAAACATTATGTTTAACAAGCACGCTTAGCCCGCGAGAGAGAAGTAAGAGCGAAGTGGAAAACCAAGAATTGGAAGAAGCAATCAACTGCAAAATAATCACGACAACCGAGAAAGGAGGCGAGCACAAAATCGTGTCAATAGAAATACCAATGGAGAATACGAGAGGATGCGGAGGAGTTGATAGAGAACCCGGAAGAGAGAACGATAGATATAATGGTGTGCGAATTGATGAAAGAGACGAAGGAGAAAGTCGCGAGAGAAAGGAGAGAAGAAAATAGTGAACAAGAAGGTCAAAACAGGCATGAACGCGGGAGGCGGGAGGCGAGCTAAAAAGACCAGCGAATCAAATCCACGAGGAAAATGAGCAAATCTTGAAAGAACTAGCGAAATGAGAAAATTGTTAAACGGTAGGAAGGAAGGAGGAAGAAGACAGGTTGGATGAAGCCATCGAGAAGGCTGCGAAGAATCCTTCTCAAGCATTTGATCAATAAATGGTAAGGGAAAATGGTCCTTTCGGGTGGTAGAGTTGAGCTTAGGTGATCAATGCAAACTCTCCAGCCCAGAATTCGAATTCTAGTTGGAACCAAGTCATTATCTTCGTTTTCACCACCAGTGATTAGGACTTCTTTGGAACAACTTGAACCGGGCTCACCCATTTGCTATCGGATATGGGATAGATAACCCGGAGCATCCAACAACTTCAGGTTTCCTTCTTGACTACTTCCATCATCGGAGGGTTCAGCGACGTTAAGGGCTTCTCTTGTTGGTTTTGCCCCCTCCTCAAGAGGAAGTATTCGGTGCATACATGTGGAAGGACTGATTCCTTTGATATCGGCAATGGTCATCCAATGGCGGAGACTTGTACTCTCTTAGCCTCGAACAAGCTTATCCTCTTGCACCTTGGTAAGGTTGTTGGCAATGATCCTTAGGTAATTCTTCCTTGTCGCCTAAATACACGTATTTAAGGTGATCCGGGAAGAGGTTTCAACTCAGAATAGGTGCTGCACTGTCAATAGGTAAAAGTTTCTCATTAGTAAGCGGCAAAGAAACATAAGACACATTATATTTTGGTGGAACTTCTTGTAATGAGTTAAGAGATAAAAGCAGCCTCTTTAAGCTCATCACAAATAGACAATTCACTTTCAATGTCTTTGTATTTTCCATAACCCTAAACCTTCCACTATGGTGTTTTCTAAAGCATCTTCACCATTCGATTCAAAAATCTGTTGGCTAGAGAATCAATAATATCAATTGAAAAACAGGAATGCACATCACTAGGATATCTCATAGCCTCAAAGATATTGAAACTTATGACTTCGTCATCAAATTCCATAGTTAAAGCGCCCTTGAAAACATCAATCTTTGTTCTAGCGGTTCTCATGAATAGTCTACCCAACAGCAAGGGAGTAGACGATGGTGAATCTTCATCCATCATGTCAAGAACATAGAAATCAGTGGAAATATGAGTTGATTGACCTGCACCAAAAACATCTTCCAATAACCCCTTTCGGGTAAAATTGACCCTGTGACCAAGTTGTATAACAATCACAGGTATTCTTAAGAGGTCAAGATTCAATGATTCATAAACGGAGGCGGGCATAACATTAATGGATGCTCCTAAATCTAACATATGCACGTTCAAACCTGATTTTACCAATAGTACATGGTATGGTGAAACTACAAGGTCTTTCAACTTAGGTGGGAGTTTCTTCTGAAGATATGCCGAAGCATTCTCCCCCACTCATTACCTCATTCTAGGTTAATTTGTGCTTGTTAGTGCTGATTCCTTCAAAGAACTTTGCCCAACGTGGAACTTGCCTTATCGCTTCAATGAGTGGAATGTTCACTTCCAATCTTCTAAAGATTTCCAAAAGCTCTTGGTACAATGTCTCCTTGTTCGACTTTGCAAACACTGCTAGGAAAAGGCGGAGAAGTAACGTAAGTAGAAATATGAGTTTAGAGTTAAAATTTATTCTGAGTCGCCCTTTTTGACTGTTTCACCTCTTCTTTCTCCAAATCAGGTTAAATGGGACAGGTGATGTTTCGGTTTCTCCTTGCTTCCATCGTAACTCAATAGCCATTCTCTTCTTTCCTCTGCTTGTGCTTCTCTCGGCATTGGTTCATTTGTGTTCGGATGTCTTCAGTTGTCTTTTGTATCTTGCACCATTGTGTTGAGAATGAGATTCAACTTGTCATCTATGCTTGCTTGTTTCTTTGCATGTTGAATCCTCCTTGTTGATTGAAAGCGGATTTGCAGCAGCTTGCATAAGCTTAGGACGTCACGCCAACACAGGTTGTATGTGTTGGAGTGGATCGTACCTCGGCCTTTCTTGATTTTGGTACATAGCATTTGCTTGCTCCAACATCTTCGGTATATGATGATGGTATGGCAATTTGCACTATTTGGGTCATCATTCTCTTATATTTTTGCCCATCCTTTGTTCCATGTGTGAAGAATTGCCAACTTCATTCACCTTCCTTCACTATTTGATTCATCTCGGGTGTAGAATTGTTGAGTGTTCGCGACCATATTCTCAACAAACTTGCGCTTCCGCAATGGTCTTGTTGGTAAATTTTCCACCACTTGCGGCATCGATCAAATTTATCATTAGAAACGGCCCTCGTAGAAAATATTGAATCACAAGTTGATCGGCGATTTGGTGGTGTGGGCAGCTAGCTAAAAGCTTCTTGTAGCGCTCCCAATACTCATGGAGGAAGTCTCTCCCGATACTTGCCTAATACCACAAATCTCTTGCGAATCACAGCTGCTGATCTTTGGAAAATACTTCTCGGGAACAATTTCTTCATCCATTCCATGGTTATGCTTCCATTGGGTAAGCAAAAGAACCACTCTCCTGTGTATCTAAAAGAGAGAAAGGAAAAGTGTCATCATAGCCATGTCAGTATCTGCGGTTGCTTGCTTCATACTAGTCACGCATGATGGAATTGTTGCAAGTGACGATTAGGATCTTCTCCGCTAAACCTCTGAATTTGGGCGTTCAAGTTAATCAATTGTGGTTTCAACTCAATGGTTCCATTCAGATTGAATATAAAGAAATTTCTTACGATCTAGGTTTGGAGAAGTGAGCTCACTAGGTGTTCTTGGAGCGGTGGTCGACCTCCGTTGTGTTGTCTTCCTCTTCGTCCCAGGTCCAGGAATTCACTGGTGTGGGCACAGGAAGTGGAGTGTTATTGCTCGAATGAAATCCTTAAGTAGGTGCACGAGCGAAGGCGTATACCAATTGGACTTGGTGCGCCCTTGCGCGCATTCACGAAGAATTAGTACAATCAGTTACAGAGGTTGAATAAGTAGATGAGAAATTGAAAATAAAAGCAAAAGTAACAGCTAAGAATAAAAATAACAACTAAACTTGCCACTGCCTCCCGTGGCTGGCATCATTTTGACGTGTCAATCTGCAAAATAAATTTCTCTACTTCTCTTTTAACTAGCAAGTAGTATAATGTAAGTAGGATGTCCCAAAGGAGGTATGAAGTTCAAGTTGTTGTCACAATTACTCTTAACAAATGAGATGATTTTGTTGTAGAAATTCTAGAAAATTAAAAATGTATTTCAAATATGGGATCATAATTGATTAAAGTTCATTCTAGACCACGAGATACAAAATTGATAAATGCTATATTCTTACATTATCAAATATAGATTCATATTTGGGCTTGAAATACTTCCTTAATCAAAGAGTTTTAGTTACTCATAATATTGGAGTTCATCATCAAATAATAATGGAAATAAAGTAAGATGAAAATATTAAATGAAAGAAAGCAAACCCTAAACTCCAGCTCTCTGCAAATCTCCCAAAAAGAATAAATGATCGTGATATCTCCCAAAAGAATAGAAACCTTTTCTTTTTATAGCCTTCCCACTTTCCAAAATTAGGTCTTCAAAGTCCATCACCAAAAAAAGTCCTAGCCCACATAGGAGGAAACCCATACAAAACATGCTCTAGAGACGTGCAGGAGTCAGAGAGAGTCCCGGAGAAAGCTGGGTACACTTTGGCGTGCAGTGGCGGAATCCGGCGCGGAAAAATCCAAGTCGACAGTAAAAAATCTTGAGAGGCCTAGACATTCTGGAAGCTGCTCAGTGTTATCTTTTGGTGCCCACAACCTCCATTCCAACTCTTTGGATTTCATGCACCTGGTTGTAATTATGGCGCGCTTCACTCCTCATATTGACTCATAATCATATCACCCTGCTGCACCTTACTTCCCTGGCTTTGTTCTCGTCTCCTACCTTACAATTTGCAGTTCTTTACCAATTTATTGGCCTTACAGCATCATCTCTTCTTTCCCAATTATAATCCAGACCAACTCATTTCTGCTTCCATAACCCGCAACCCGAGATGCCTAATTCCAAACCAAGCAGCTACAAGCACCATTGAACCGAAAGCAACACCATCAGTTCATAAGCAACGACCTCACATCGCAGTGTCGACTCCAGCCGACCACCACCGTTAAGCTCGAGTTCCATCACTAACGCCATCGTCTCGCCGAGCTTAATGGCAAGCAGCTCCATAACCACCGTCAAGCTCGAGTTAACACAACAAACCAAAACTCGACAATGAGTTCACTCTTTTTCTCAAACTCCAATGTACATGACTCCAAACTCTTTTTTTAAATTTGTTGTAACCTCCACAAGACTCCATCTGCTTCATCCATCACCAGCTGCAGTCAAACAACCAGTAACAACAGCATACCACCACTGTTATACTCCCAGCCATCTAACCATACTCTTTAGCCAAACACACAGTGGTCACCAACTTTAGTTCAGGTCCATTCTTCCCAGCTGCCAAACTCCAGTAAACCTATCCCATTAATCTGAGCTCCATACACACTCCTCGTTCTTGCCCATTCAAGCCATCGGTACCCTTCACCAGTTCACACAGCCACCATTACTTGTGGCTTATTCCTGTAATCATCATCTGCACACTTCTTGAAACAGCTGCCTACGGGTGCACAATAACAACTCCATGTCTCAAACCTCGTTCCATTGACTCTGATTGATGGATGACAACATCTTTCCCTTAGTTCCTGTAATTCAGTTCAATCCCATCACCACATCTGACTCAAACAGACACACTGAAAGCACAAACCTACACTGCCAAACTCGAACTCGAGCTAACACACACTGCCAATCCATGGCTCAATCTGTAACAATCTCGTCTCTTTTGGAAAGCCCTACTTTGATCTTTCCTTACATTGTAAAACCCAGCTCGGGCTCAAGCCTTCCTCAAACTCAGTTCTCGTCTCATTCAAAAACCCCTCTCTATTTCAAGTTTCATCTCCTCGACTCTGCGATTTAATCTGACACCTAGTTGAGCGATAAACTGCCAGATTCAATCGACATCATCTTCTCCAAGCTCCGTGCTCTCAATTGACTCTCTCCTCTAAATTCAAATAGCATGACTTCAAAACACCTCGATTCACTCCTTCTCACAATTTCTCTACATCTTAATGGTGCTTGCTTCATGGCGCCCTAAAGCTAGTGCAGCCACAAAGCCCAAACATCTCTGTCGATCTCTTGATCTTTGAATTCCATGGCCGCCTTGTCTCTCTTGGTTTAGGATAAATGAAAAAAGAAGAACCAATGATGAGAGAAATGATTTTCTCTTGTCAATTTAGGTTTCTGTAGGAATTGAAATGGATAAAACCACCGAGTGACAAAGATAAGGGGTTACCCATAAATAGTTCCTGAAGCACCCATTCTTTAGATAAAAGCCACCATAGTGATACTTGGCTTGTCGGGCCATCGTGAACCGACCGCCTATTTACTCCTTGTT
>JAJJWW010001297.1:0-29916 GCA_023531295.1 Papaver armeniacum | reverse complement strand
TTTATTTATCTACTGCAAATGCTTATAATCAACTTAATTTTTCAATCAAAGAAATATATAATTAATCAACGTCTCACGATAATCAGACATGGACAGTAGGAAAAAGAAAGTAATTTATGAGATAAAAGGAAAGATCGGATTTTTCGGGATTTCATCTTTACCATATCAATTATATTAATGAATTGCAAATTTTCTACTTCTTGGTTTGTGTTAGAAGATTCTGGTTTTCTACATTCTTTTGTGTCGATATTGTTGCCTGATAGTTTTGTAGAATAACATCAAAGGAATTTTCTTCCTGTGAATTGTATTCTCCATCTATAGGCTTATGAAGTTCCAATAGTTCTCTGTTTGAGCCCTCGCAATTCATTCTTTACCTGATTAACTTCAGCCTGAAGTTCACTAATTGAGGGTTGTTTTTTAGAATTTCGATTTTTATTCTTGCTAGAATTTATTTGAAACTATAAGGTTGTAGATTCTTTTCGATTTTATTTGTCTTTGGAGCACGTTTAGCTACTTCAATGTATCGTTCTAAGGCTGCACGTTTTGCATCAGGATCACTTATTTTATCTATTAATTCTAGGATAAAATTTTCCTCATTGGTAAGAACATTGATTTCTGAACTTGTCATTTTATTACCAAATAATTGACAAGATATGGGTAAGTTTCATGATTCATCAGTATAAACGTTGAAAACCTAAACGACATGATGGAACTCATAATGCTTAAAGAGAAGGACATGGGATCCATTGATGAACATCCTAAACCAATAGTGCGGCCAACATCAGGAGATTAAGAATTTGAAGAAGTCATGATAGATTTGTGATTGCAGTTAGATATGAGATGGAGATTTAAAATTTAGTTTCTTGCCTTCATGGAGGAGACTCTTGATTAGTTTGTTCGAGTAGATCCATTGATTTTTTTTTTTTTTTTTTTTTTTTTTTGAGATACTAAACTCCATTGATATTGTTTGAGCTATTTTTCGCGTTTCATTTTGATGGGTGGTTTGGATAGTAAGCAGCGATGGTGGGGATGATAAGTTTTTGTTTTAAGGACGGAGAGAAAGTTAATTGGTTAGTTCAGTCCGAGTTAGGAAAAAAAATTAAAATCGGTCCAACAAGCGAGTCGACCATGATTTTTGATCTCCTCAGATCGTATTTTGCTCTCCCTCTAACAAAAATCATTAGAGATACTCATAAAGTAGTTATTTATTTATTGATAGCACACCAAAGCAAACTTGAAATCACACACAGAGATAGAAAACACTCTTACAAGGAAAACACTCACAAATTTTTACACTCACACCCCAACTCTTAACAGACTTAAACTTGAAACTTGAAAAACTTTCCCTTTCCTTCACTTCTAGGAAGGATGTATATAGGGGGAGAAATACAAAGAGATAAGATTTCTTTTATCAAGAATCTTCTCGTTAAACTAGAACCACCAATAGGAGAAGGATTCGTGGAAGAAATAAGCCACGTCAGAATTGAGATAAGCCATCTTTATGAAAAGCCGAAAACGTGTCCATGGAGAATGGCCGACAAGGCCAAATAGATAAGATCCATAAAATATCCCCTTCTAGAAAAGCCTATACGTGTCCTTGATAAATAGTGGAGTCGACCTTGCTTTTCAAAATAATTAAAGCCTTAATTAGCTTCTTTACTAGATTAATCCAAAACAATCATCGCCATTAGCATATAAATCTTCCAGTATTGTCTTCTGTCTTAACTTCATCTTACTCCATAGATTTTGAGGAAGAGGGTTGAGAACTCATTTCTTCACTGTCTAAGATTTGTAAGATTTGTTTTTTGAAATCTTCCTTAGAAAGATTTCCATCCTGTTGTTTTAAGGCCAAAATATGTGTAGAAAATTCTATAGGGAGACTGAAGAGGAAACTGAAACCAATAGTTGAGGTGCCACAAATTGAATAACAAAATTAGATGATTGCAAATGGGAAGCATTATACATATCCCACCATTTGATATATAATTGTCTGTCTAAATATGGAATGTATTCCCAATCAGGATCATCATCTGTGGAAATTGAATAATTCCATCGTAAAATCCATGGGATTTCATATAAGATAAAGAACCAAGACATTAATCTTCTTTTATCATAAGAATGGCTATTAGCTTTAATAAAATTTTCTAAGGCTTCTGATATATACCCAGGTAAAATATCTTTAGTAGGTCCCCATAGACCCAACCATGTCCGGAACCAATTTGGAAGGTCTTGAATTTCCTTCAATTTAAAACCAATATAACAAGAATGGGAAAATCTTTGATTTTGAACACAGAAGGTATGTGTCCATGCCTTGATATAATTATATGACCTAGCTTTCAGATGAGGGTGGTTTTAGATTCATGGGGATTCATTCCCCAGTCTCTATAGGAAAGAACTTTTAGAATCTCCAATTTGGAGTAGCCAGGGATATTATTATTATCCAAAGCCTTATGTTGGATGAGGACTGAACCTGTTTCCAGAAGAATTGCTTCATAGAAATCTCTAGATTTACCATAATGTGGTAGAATATGATTCTGGAGGTACATGGAGGCTATTTATGCCGGATTTCTTTGAGTATGTTTAGTTTCAATAGCTAGAAGGGGTAATGACATAGTCATAAAATAGGAGATTTCTCCTCCTGATAAGAGGGATTTTTACCTTTATTGAGGCTTGATTTAATTAAAAAATGATCATTTTTTTTACTAAAAGGATTATCCTTTTTGCTAGGGCTTGAAAATGCATGGGCTTTTCCTCTGAATAGCTGAAATTTCATTTAGAGAAATCTCCCTATTTTATGACTATGTCATTACCCCTTCCACCTATTGAAACTGAACATACTCAAAGAAATACGGCAAAAATAGCCTCCATGTACCTCCAGAATCATATTCTACCACATTATGGTAAATCTAGAGATTTCTATGAAGCAATTCTTCTGGAAACAGGTTCAGTCCTCGTCCAACATAAGGCTTTGGATAATAATAATATCACTGGCTACTCCAAATTGGAGATTCTAAAAGTTCTTTCTTATAGAGACTGGGGAATGAATCCCCATGAATCTAAAACCTTCATAAACCACCCTCATCTGAAACCTAGGTCATATAATTTACTGATTATATCAAGGCATGGACACATACCTTCTGTGTTCAAAATCAAAGATTTTGCCATTCTTGATAGTGGTGAGCGAGCTTGGCGAGCACGGATGACTGGTTAGTATAGCTTATGTGTGCAACAATCATTACATAGAAGTAGGATAGTATGTTATCCTAGTTCTTTGCTCGAGAGATGAGATTATGAATCCGATTGTAATCGGGTTGGCTGTCTGTCCAATATCGCCTTTGGTACGATATAGCTTGAACTCCGTCGTGTGGATTGTCTCTGCACGAGCCGACAAGAGTTGATTGTCCGATCCAGATCGTGAGGATAGAGCACTTGGCTACTATTAGTCTATAAGTTGTGCAGTATAGCATGTCAAGTATAAATGAAATCAAGAGACGGGGAAAGGGATGTTATCCGAGTTATGCTCAGGGGATGGACTGATGAGTCCGAGCAACAGTCCGAGATGATTGCTCGTTCACTGTCTGATCTTAATCGCGTTGATTGGTTTCGCATCCGACATCGCTTCACGGTCCGATGACTTGGTGAGTCCGAAGCTCGGTTGGCTCATCTCGTGTTGGCCGACTTCATTCCGATATCGCCTCTCAGTCCGATATAGGTTGAGCTATGGTTGTCCGTCCGAGATTGATGAGTCCGAGCTCTGGTTTGGCTCCCATCGTGCTTGGTTGTTTCTTCACTGTACGATCTTAATCATGTAGATTGTCCTTCCCAAATCGAGTTAAAAATCCCTATTTTTCTGTTTTAAAGATATATCCCAAATGGGTTTTGAAGAACAGGAGTCAATTTTTAAGAATCTACTGAGATTTTGAAGAAAAAATCGAAAAATTCTTTGTTAAGAATGAAACCTGGTTTTCATGGTAAACTCTTTTGAAGGATTTTTGCTTAAAACTTTCAGATCTGAAAGATGCAACATAAAGACAATGAGTTTAGAAGAGGATTTATCCTTTTGATGAAGAACAAGCCATAGATTCTTCTGGTTTTTGTTTCTCGCCGCCGCTATCAGCTTCTGGTTTTTCACGCCTCTTCTTTCTTTCTTAGATCAAATCCTTGGGGTAGTGTCACTCCTTCATTTAGACCAAACACTATAGTGTTTTATGGGTATTGTTTTGGTCCCTTTTCAGCCAAAGACGTTCATGCACTCGTTCGATCGAGCGAGTGGTTGGAGTGTCACACTACACAATGACTATTCCCCATCAGGAAAAAGAAAGCTTTTAGTATAAAATGGGGGACAGTTCCCCGTTAAAAAAATTTTGTTACTTTTTTTTTTGACGGGGACTATCCCCGTCTATGTAACTTTTTTTTTTAGGTTTTTTTGTTTGATGGGGGATTGTCCCCCGTCTAAGAAGATTTTTTTTTCTTTTTCTTTTTTTCTTTTTTTGGACGGGGACAGTCCCTCGTCTAAGCCAAAATCCATTTTTTTTTTAACTAAACGGGAGACTACGTGTAGTGTCTTTTTTTTGTATTTTCCCATAGCAGCTTCACTCGTTCATATGGGCGAGTAGTCTTTCATATGAACTAGTTAGTCTCCAAATGGAGACTACCCATAGGATCTGCTCTTAGGTATTGTTTGGAGACGAGACACTTTGTTGTCCGAAGCTTTTTTGTTCTTTGACAAAAATGCCCTTAAAGCACTTATTTTAACTGGATCTTCACTGGATCTGTTACAAAACTTGCTGGCAGTGAAGTAATGTTATTTCACGAGTTTCTAGCGCCAAAATGTAGTTGCATCTTTTCCGCTATTACACCCAAGATGATCTTAATCATCAAATACACATTAAACATACACAAACTTATATAAAAGGAAGATAAAGAACATAAAAATAAAGGGGAGACAGATCTTTTACGTGGTTCGGTCAATGGTGACCTACATCCACGGGTTATCACTATGATATAAAGTGTTACATGATCTTCATTGGAGGAGGCTCTCATGGAGCTCTAAATAAGAAGAAGGCCTATGGAGGCCATATGAGAGAGGGGAGTAGCCTTAGCTATCAGACCATCCCTCCTAACCTATTTCTATTTCTGTTTTATAGGGTAGGTGGTTACATTAAATTACATTTATGCACTTAGGGATGACTAGATAGGATAAGACTAAGTGGTTGGGTATTCATTGTGTAATAGGTTGTATTATAGTAAGATACTTCGGCTCTTAATCTCGCGCCACGTAGTGAGGCTCATCTTTTGCCCTCACAAGAGTAGTGACAGGACTATTCACAATTATTGTAAGAGTTGTGAAGAAACTCTAGAACATTATGTTAGAGTATGACAACCAAACAAGGGGGTTGTGATAAAGTTTTCTACTATAGATAGTGATTGTTGTGGAAGGATGTCCTACAATTCCTATAAGCATAGTGAAAATAGGATTCACAACTCTTGTAGAGGTTGTGTTAGGCTTTCGAAAAAATATCGAAAGAGAATCACAACCTAGGCAAAAGATTGTCTAAACAAGAACCCCCCACAATGTATGAAATGGAGTTGTCATAGGGGTAAAACAACTAGGCCTTTCAATGGATACCGATTAGCCAACATCCGATACCGATAATCCGTTAGCCGTTACTGCTACCATCCGACATAGCGGTAAACGGATATCCGATACCGATAAGCTAACAGATAATCCCTTCTTAACGTAATAGTAGTGGAACCGTGTATTTCCGTTAGGTTTAGTTCCGTTGTCCGAAAACGTCCGTATTACACGTGTAAATTCTTATACCTAGGGTTATTACGTCTTGTTTATCTCATTCTTCACTTCAGTTTTATCGACACAGAGAGAAAAAGAGAGAAAACTAGGGCTGCTGAATCAATCATCGTCTTCTCTGCCTTAGAAATAATCATCTTCTCTCGCCTTAGAACTGTGATTACTGATTAGAAACTAGGTTTTCTTCTTCAATTTCCTTTGAGTTTAATTTCAATCTTCAAAACTCAATTTTCAATTTAGGGTTTCTGAAATTAGGGTTCACAATTTCAGATTTGTGAAATTAATCATGTCCCAAAGCGAAAGAGGAGTATCAAACCATGTTGGGTCTTCACAGAATCTCTCTTTTTCAGTGGCATCACATTTACCTGCTGCTGCTGCATCCAACTAAGTTCAAGGTTCTGGAATTAATTCAACACCTGCTTCTGTTACACCTGCAATTCATCCTAGAGAAGAAGAAGATGTAGAAGTAGATGAAGACCCAGTTATAGCTGAAGAGAAGAAAAAGCTAAGGCTCGAAGAAGGTCGATGTATGGATTGATTTTGAAAGGTCAGTTGGAAAGAAGAAAGTAAAAGGTGGGAAGGAGGTTGGGATACTGATAGCTGAATGCAAACATTGTCACAAGAGAATACCCGCTCCCGAGAACCGAGAGGAACTGGGCCGCTTGCATTACCATGCCGAATGCAAAGAAAAGCCTGAGAATAAGAAAGGACAAAGGAAGATTACTTCTATCAAAAACAGGTAATGCTCAAACCAAGTTAGCCAATTGGAAGTATGATGTTTGTTGTTACTAGGACACTAGTTGCCAAAATGATTGCTAAACATGGTTATCCAATCACTATAGTTGAGCATTCTTATTTTAGAGAGTTTGTTAAGTCTCTGAATCCTACTGCTAAGCTTTACACTAGGAATACAGTTAGGGAAGACATCATTAGACTAACAACTGAGTTCAAACTTCAATTACAAGAACAATTTGAGAATATTATATCTAAATGTAGTTTAACAACTAATATGTGGTCATGTAAGCATACAAAGGATGGTTATTGCTGTGTGACACTGGAGTACATAGATGAGGAGTGGAAACTGATTAAGAAAACACTAGCATATACTTTAGTGCCATCACCACACTTTGGAGAAGTTCTAGCATCTGTAGTGAAATAAGTGTGTCTAGATTGGAACATAGACAATAAGCTTTTTATTGTAACTGCTGACAATGCTAGCTCCAACAATGTTATGATGGAAAATCTGAAGAAATGGCTTGATAACAAAGACTGATTTAGTTCTTAATGGGGATATGTTCCAAATGAGGTGTAGTAATCATGTATTGCACTTGATTGTTGGGTGGGGAATGAGAGTAGCTGCTCCATTTATAGATACAGTTAGAGAGTGTGTAAAATATGTCAAGTCAAGTCAGGCTAGAAAAGAGAGATTTGAATGTGCAATATCCCAGTTAAGCTTCCGCTTCAAGGTCTGTGGGTTTAGATGTGGATACCAGGTGGAACTCCACCTTTAAGATGCTAAAGGATGCAATTTTTTTGAGACAAGCTTTTGTTAGGCTAGCTGAATTGGATAATGACTTCAAGATACTACCATCTTCTAAGGAGTGGCAACAAGGAATACATATATGTGAATGTTTGGAATTGTTTGATGTCGTATCAACCAAATTTTCTAGGATTAAGTATCCCACAACAAATTTGTATATATTATAATGGGGTGTAAGAAGTTAATAGATGCATAAGATCTGGGAATCAAGTGAGCATGAGTATATCAGAGACATGGCCAAGAATATGAGGATGAAATTTGATAGCTACTGGAAAGAAAGTAACACTTTGATGGGAATTGGGGTTGTTTTAGATCCTATATATCAGGCTAGATGGGTGGAGTTTGTTATGAAGAGAGTATATGGTGTCAATCACTATTAAAGTCACTATAAAAAATTTGAGCTTGCACTCAATGCTCTTTACTCTGCTTATGAAACAAACACCACAGTTCCAGATTATTATGATGGTGGATTGAGTTCAGCTGGAATGGAGATCTCTGCAAGTGCAACTACAACTTCATATGAATTTGGTTATGATGATTTTATTATGGAAAACAATGTCTTTGAGGTTCAGAAGTCAGAATTGGAGACTTACTTAGCAGAACCAGTTCTTCCTAAAGGCACAACCATTGAAGAAATGAGGTTTGAAATCTTAAGTTGGTGGAAGAATCATGCTCCAAAGTACCCAACTCTCTCAAGGATTGCAAGAGATGTTTTGGCAGTTCCAGTGACAAGTGTAGCTTCAAAATCTATGTTAAGTATTGGTGGAAGGGTTCTCACATCTTACAGGAGTTCATTAGCTCCAGATCTTGTTGAAGCATTGCTTTGTTTGGGTGATTGGATGCCAGATCTCAATCTCAGTGACAGTGATAGTTGTGTTACTGGTAATTTTCCTTACATCTTAATATTTTATTTGCAATTTAGATGCTTATTGTAATAACAATGACATTGTCACTTGCCAGCTTAAAATGTCTAACACTTTTGATTTTCCTTTCAAAATGCAAAAGTTCAAGACTAAGGAGTAAGGTGAAATGGAATGCATTTGCGGATGCGATTGGCACTTGGCGAGTGGAGAAGTGGAGATGGAGGAGGAATGTATTTGCAGTTGTTGCAGCAAATGGAGATGGAGATGTCTTTTTTTTTTTTGCAAAAAACATGGTTTTTTCTTTTGCTAGAACATCTGAAGATTCTGAACTTGTTTTCTTGTGTGGCATGAACATCGTGATGTCTTTTTTTTGGTGTGTCATGGATTTAGAACCTGGCACTTTTAGGGGCGACCCCAAAGAATTAGGGGCGAATTTTTTATTCCCAACCCATATACACCGTTAAGGGATGCCCAAAAACGCGGAGAATACATTAATGCCCTTACACAATCAGAAGATATTTAGTGCCCGATTATTATACAAAAATCGGAAGATTAGTAACTATATTATACTACCGATTAATATTGATTTTGTGCCTAACGCGTATCTTGCTTCTATAATAATCGGTAGGAAAAATAACCTCACTAGACTACCGATTGTTAAAGTATAGAAATAACAAATCTTTAGAATTTTACAATGGTGAAATTTGGGGCTCCTATATAATCGGACGAATAAAAAAATGTCTAAGCTAACGATTTAGGTCTTCCCATAATCAGGAGGGTAAAAGTAACAATTCCTACCGATTATGGTAGATTTCAAATTTCCTACCATGAAGGATTATAGAAAAACTCATTTAGGGGCAACCTATAATCGGGAGGTTGGGTCATATATTAATCTTCTGATTATGGCTTCCTCCTAAACACGAACCAGATGGTTATGGTCTGCTCTATACCTTCGTTATGGTCGGCTCTGTACCTTCGAAACTATGGAATTTGTAGTAGCAGGTTTTCCCACACTACACCCCTTACTCGATTTTGCTTAATTAATTCATTGAAAGTAGTAAGATCAAGAATATTTATTGATTGAATCCATGAAATGTTTACACAGGATTATAGAATTACACTTAGAAATTAAAGCACTCTTAAACTTTCTCTCTCCTATTGACTTGCCTAACAATTCCCCAAAAGATCTCTCTCTTTACAGACTCATTTAGCCCTTTATATAGGGTAATACATAGTGGATGACAGCTAAGCTACCCTTTATTTTTTGGAATGTCTCGCGAAGTGTCGCGAGACCGCACAAACATTCACTCTCGCGACACTTCTTATCCCTCGCCGTGTCTCACGTCTTCTTTATGTTTTGCACCATCGTTATTCATTGCGTCGTTTATTTTAGCTCCTGCGACTCCCTCGCGACACCGTCGTTCATTAATCCCGCGAGCCTTGTACGTTGCGATATTATGATCCTACATCTTGCCTCTTTTTCCTTGAATATTGCTTGAAGAGCGATTTGAAGGAAAAATTCATTGTTGTCATATTCCTTGGTTTCAATTGGTGAAGGAACGAGCGAAAGAATACTTTTCTTAAAAAGTACGTACTTGCCTCTATTCTTTTGCAAAGTTCAAAGCTTCTTTGAGATATATACGAAGTGTCATTTCTTGCCTCATGAATAATCATTTTCGCAAGCTATTCTCGTAGATTAGGAAATATGTTGTATATTTGGATTCTTCTAAAGTCCTTTTCGTGCATCTTCCTTGGGTTTAGTAGTGACCGTTTACACGTGTCCATATCTACCTTTTTATCGGTGCATTTAATGTTAACCGGTCATAACATTTTTTCGTCTATTTATAGGAGCATCCCCAGTGAAGAATTTTCCTTTTCCTTTTCATCTTCTTCATCGTCTCAAGTGTTCTTCTTCTTCATCGTTCTGCAAGTGTTTGTCTATTCTTACCATCTTCTTCACCATTTTTGCTATTCCCTAGCAGTTGTTACTCTCATGGCGTCCGGGTTTGTTAATTGTGCCATATCCACTGATTTTGTGGTTGATCAAATTAGCTTTCCTTGTTGAAATCACACTTTGGTATGATTAACTTTGTAATTCTCTTTCTGCCATTGTTGTTTAGCAAGAACCAATCCAGAACTAAGTTTACGTGAAGGACCCTCTTCTTTCTTTGGGTTCGCCACGAAACCTACTTCGCAACAAGAATCCCTCATGCAACAAAAGCCATCGGGCTCGCCATTTGAAACCTACTTCGAACAAGAATCCCTCATGCAACAAAATCCCTCTTCGCGAGCAAAATCTATGGCTTCAAAAAGACAATCTGCGAGTGACAAGGTATCTAAGAAACATTTGTTTTTATTTACAATGCATTGTTGCCTCTGTTTCTTATTTAATTTGTCATTCGCAGGATGATAAAACTACCGGTAATACTCCCAAAGGCTTCGCTACTCCAAACCCGTTACTCCCGACGTTCCATTTCCTTCATTCACACCTTCATCTCCTGCTTTCGAAACCTTCGCAAGATAATTTTGTGCCACTTTCTTCGATAACATTCTTTTTTGAGACAATGTTTCTATACCTCAACTCCTCATAGACCAAGTTCCTTTCAATTGTCCTACTACAAACAATATTATACCTTCTTCTGCTCGTCAATGTCCTGCTATTTCTCCAATCACTTCTCTCCCGAAACCTCCTCTTCTCATGAGGTTCCTTTGACAAAAGACGACTCGTCTTCTTTGTCCGAACAAATTCCTCTAACTCCAGGAAAATTTGGAGGGGATAGATGTGGCCTTCAAGGTCCTTTCTGATCTCGTAAATGATGCCAAAAAGACTTCTACTGATCCTGTCAAATCGAATGTCTGCGAGATTTTAAGTAAGCATCTTGATTCTGAGAGGATCTCGCAAGCACCTTTAGTTCAAGAGGTTAATAAGCTAAAGGATGATCTCCAAGTTATGGCTGTGAAGTGCAATAATCTCCACCTTGAAAATCAAAAATTTCTCAGTATCTCACTAGATCGTGATAATCTTCGCAAGAAGAATGAAGAATTAAAAGGTATGCTCTTGCCGTCCCCCCATTTTTTTTTTTTTTTTACAACTCAAACCCTTGCTCGTCCTCAAAGTATTAAACCGAAAACGAATAATGGAGATATATCAAACGAGTCTATCGGCTGAAGAAGTTCGAGTTGAAAGAGATGCTTGGATGGAGCAGTATAATCTCTTAGATAATCTTCATACCTATGCAGCTGATCAAATAAATAACTTGTCTAAAGAGAATTTTGATTTATCGCAAGAGCAAGTCTCATTAAGTAATGACTTATCTCGCCTCTCTTATGCTTTGACTAAAACTAATTTGGAGTTGGAAACTTTATCGGATGAGAATCGAACTCTTTCTCAAGAGAAACGTTCTCTGTTGAATAAGATGGCTAGCTACTCGCAGCAGTATAATGCTTGTCAAAAGTTATGTGAAGAACACGAACAAGCTAAACATACTTTGAAAAACCAACTTGAAGAAATTATTGCCGAGAGAGATAAACTTATTCAAGGTAGAATAACTTTGAGTGTAAAAGCGAAGCAGTTCAAGAACAATGTGTCAAATTAGAAAAATCCAATTCTACTCGCGACCGAAAACTCCATACTTGTTTCCAATGAAAAGAATTTGCGAACTCGATTGAAAGGCTTAGTGGGAGATTCATTTGATGATGTCATGGACCGCAGGGAATAATTTCGCCTTTAATTCAACATCTTACTTCTCAAAAAGGAAGGTAGTCAAATTATTTGACTATCTTAATTTATGTATTTATTCCATGAATGCTTTATTACCACTGAATATGCCAATAATGTTCGATAAGAATTTTCTCTCGATCTTGTGTATTTGTTATGCGGACTACGAGAGAAAGCTTCGCTCCACTATCTCCACCCTCGAGTCGATTATTCTAGAATTCGCAAGGAAAACGGACTACTCTCGCGTCTCTTGCTCGTTCTCGCGACCGTGCGGAGCGAAGATTTGATTATATGTCTTATTGTAAGGACATTGATAGGAAGAATCGTCGAAAGGCATTGCTTCGCCAATTCTCTCTAAAAGCGGAAGTTCTTGTGAATAATATTTTCTTTGTCCAAGTCTCTTGATCCTATTCACGTCGATCCTTTGGAAGTAAGTGATGATGAAGTTCCCAATGCTCCAGATAGTGATTATGAATATGAAAGTGGCGAAGATCTCTATGATAAGGAAATCGTTGATGAAAATCGAATAGAAAAATTTACGATGAAAGTCCAAAGAATTGGCGAGAACAAAGGTGATGAAAACATTTACGAAGAAAATCCATCAGGCGGCGGATGTGAAGGCGATAAAGGCGCGAAAAGCTTCAACCATCCTCTGTATTTGATAGTGCGGATGTAGAGTTAAATTCTCTTTGTAATTTGTTAGAATTCCTTTTTGTTTGAGTGACTTAACTCTTTTGATTGAGTAATTTCCATATTTCTTTCTTCCTTTCTTAGTTAAGACCACCTTGCGAGCATGTTCGCTCATTGAATCTTTTATTAAGTAAATCCATCCCAATCAGGGATTTGATTTTAATTCTTCTCACTGCGACAAGGTCGCAGGCCGCCTCTACATTTTGATGCAGAGGCCCATTGACCTTGCCTTATCATTTTGTGTGGTCTTCCAAGTTAGACCTCCCTAGTTAGAGGTCTTCCCCTGCCACCTTTCATCGCGACAAAATCGCAGGACGTCTTTACACTTGCATGTAAAGACCCATTGATCTTGCCTTATCATTTTCCAAGTATTTTTGCCTCTGCAGGATGTTTAAGTTGCGACAATATGACAGGCCTATATATCCTTGCGAACACATAGCCCCATGACATTGTCGTCGTGCGACGAAATCGCGAGGGCGTCCGTACACTTTCGTGTAAAGACCCATTGATCTCGCCTTACCCTCGCGTTAGTATTATTGCCTCTGCACGATCATTGCACAAATATGACGAGCCTAAATTCTCTTGCGAAAACATAGCCTTATGACATTTGCGTCTGTTTTGACACCCCCCCTAATGGAGCGTCGCCCTTATCATCTCCCGGTTGCCCCTTCAAGGAGGCGAAACATCGGCCATACAAGACTAGCTCCTCCCATCCGGTCTTAACAACAACCGGTTGTTTTCAGACCTCTTATCCCTTATACCTATAGGGTTTATGGTTACGAGACGCACCCTAAGTGGAGTTTTCTTCGGGCGAGTGCAACATATGCCAAGACTTGCCAAGAATGGCCGGGGGTAGGTTCATCCATCCCGGGCACTGCGGCTCAACCGTGTACCTCGGCGCCTTGAGCATACACTGACTCCTAAGAAGAGATCCTCGGTCGCCCAACCGGGGTATAACCTACATATATAGTTGGGAATCAAGGTATCTCCCGGATAGGCTTTCATGGGCCCCAAATTTCCATGACTCGGGGCTTCGGGGTGGTGTAACCTTCCCCCGAGCCATGTCGAGAGATACCCCCTTATATGACGCACTTTAGGTCTTACATTTGCCTCTTACGAAATGTTATTCGCGAACTAGGGTGTACGCCATAAAGGTTCGTCCCATTCATTCATTCTTTTATTCAATCATTCTTTAGCATTTGCTATTTTGCTTGCGAGATATTCGCCAATTCATTCATTTAATCAATCGTTATCTCTTGTTGTTTGTGAAGCCATTCATGACTTTTTGTTATTCTTGTCGCGAAATCATCGCGGATTTTCTCTGCATTTTTTGAATGTCGCAAATATTTTGCGAAGAAAGTACTTCATCTTGATTCCTTTTTCCTCTCTCATTTTTATGGATAATATTTCTTTAGATATAACTTTGTTCCATGGTCTATCCAATTTTTGTCCCACATCTCTTCCTTCGGGATCCATCAATCTATATGCCCCTGTACCAACTACCTCTTTAATGATATAAGGTCCATCCCATTTTCTCGCCAATTTGCCTCCACTTTCACGTTGATATATAGGGGTTTCTCGCAACACCACATCCTGGTTGGAACTCACGTATTTTTACACGCTTGTTATATTCTCTTGCCAATCTTCGCTGGTAATTCTCCATGTGTCGCAAGGCCTTTTCTCGTTTTTCTTCCAATTCATCCAACTTGATTAGAATGTTGCCTGCGCTAAGATTTTTCTCCCAGGACCTCTTTTTGGTTGTCGGAATCACGACCTCTGTTGGTAATCTTGCTTCAACTCCGTAAGTTAAGCAAAAAGGGGACATTCTGTGGCTTCTCTTCTAGTTGTATTATAAGCCCATCTTTGCATTGGGTACTTGTTCGCACCATCCTCTATTGTGTCCTTCAACTTTTTCTTCAATATATCAGCAATTGTTTTGTTTGTTGCCTCAGCTTGGCCATTAGCTTGTGGATATAATGGGGTTGATTTTCCACATCTTATCGAAATGCATTAAGCGACAATTCTATATTTTGCCCTTCAAGCTTGCTTCCCATTATCGGATACCAATTGTGCGGGGATCCCAAATCTGCATATAATATTTTCAAATATGAAAGTAAAAATATCCTTATCGCGAATGTCTTGGACCGCTTTTACCTCTTCGCCCATTTTGTGAAATAGTCCGTTGCGACAATTAAGTACCTTTTTGTCCTGTTCCGGTAAGAATGGTCCTACAATATCTAAACCCCATTTTCCGAAAGGCCACACACTTTTCGAAGAATTTAACGGTGCTCAGTGCATGTATCTTCTTCCCATGTCTTTGACAATCTTCGCAACGTCTGGATATTGCTTTCGCGTCCTCATGCATATATGGCCAATAATATCCTTGTGTCTTTGCCTTATATGCCAAAGATCTCCCGCCGCTATGATTTCCGGCATCCCCGCTATGCGGCATCTTCAATATGGTTTCTCCTTCTTTCCTTGTTAGACATCGAAGTGAAGGTCCATCAAAGAACGCCGATAAATCACACCATCTAAGTAATTCATAATTTGTTGCCCGCTCTTTAACTTGTGTGCTTCCAATCTATTTCTTGGTAGATCGCCTTTCATTAAGTACGCGTGAAGTTCTACTCTCCCGGTCTTCCTCGCGACATTGCATTTCATCTACCACCATCATTATATCTGCTTCTTGTTCTTCCTCTTTATTAATTGATGGCGCCAGTAGCGTCTGTATTTTGATATTCCTCGCCGTTGGGTCTGTCATCATACTTGATATAAAGGCAAAAGCGTCTGCGAGTCTATTATCTCTCCTTGATATATGCCTCCATTTTATTTTTGGTATCTGTGTTGACAATACTTCTACAAGCTTCTGTATTTACGTAGGGATGGATCATTTGTAGCATACTTCTCATTATCGACAAATCGCCAATTGCGAGTCACTGGTAATCCTCACATTCTCCAGTTTCATTTCTATTGCAAATCGTAGAGCATGTATTATAGCTTCATACTCCGTTTCATTATTGGTAGACTCAAATTCCAATCTAAAAGCAAAAGCTAGCTTATTGCCTTACAGCGAAATCACAACAATTCCCACTCCTTTACCTTCTCCATTTGATGATCCATCTACTAATATTTCCCACCGGTCCTGCTCGTTAATAAGTCTTTTGGATCTCCATGCTCTTCTTCCACATCCATCATTTCATCCTTTGCTTCATCTTCCTCCAAAGGAAATTCTGCGAGAAAATCTGCGACAACTTTGTGACTTTGTTGAAGATAATATTTCATATTTGAGTTTGGAATGGCTTATTTGAGCATTCCATCTTTCGACTCTTCTGATCTTTTGAATTTTCATTACTTGACTCAATTGGTACCTTTGTTACCACTCTAACAATATGTGCACGAAAATATATGCGAAGCTTAAGCGACGCATAAACTAACGCCGGGATTAGTTTTCAATCTTGAATAATTTCTTTCTGCAGCATTAAAAGTTTTGCTGATATAATAGATTGGTTTTTTTCTACTCCTGCGTCCGTTCGCAGTAAAACTGCACTTAAGGCATGCGATGTTGTCGCGAGGTATATTAATAATTCCTCTCCTGGTTCTGCCTTCTGCATAATGGATATATCCATTAAATGTTCTTTGATCCCTTGTAAAGCCTTTTCACATTAAATCCGTCCACTTAAATTTGATCCTTTTTTGAGAACACTTTGAAAAAGTGTTTACCTGCTCAGATGACCGCGAGATGAACCTTCCTAGTGATGCTAGTAACCCATTCGACTTTTGAACATCCTTTCTTTTGTCGCGGGTGTCGGCATATCGCGACTTGCTTTTACTTTCTCGGGTCAACATGTATTCCTTCCTTTGATATAATGTAACCCAGAACTTCCACTGACGCCACTCCGAAGGTACATTTCTCTGGATTGACTTTGATGTTGAAACGCCTCATTTGTTCAAAAATTTCTTTCAAGTCTCGCACGTGATCTTACTGCCCTTTTACTTTTTACCGACATGTCATCTCGTATACCTCTAGTGTTTTATGTATCCATTCTGCGAATACTTTTTCTACCATCCTTTGATACGTTGCTCCAGCATTTCGCAAACCAAAAGGCATTTTAGTATAGCAGTATAATCCTCTTGGAGCGAAGAAAGCAGTGTGCTCTTGGTCTTCTTTGGCGAGAGGAATTTGATTGTAACCTTTATCCGTCCGAGCGATGATACTCTTTCATTCCCGGCCGCTGATTCGACCAGCTGTGGAATGTCTGGTAATGGAAAACTGTCTTTAGGGCAAGCTTTATTTAGATCAGTGAAATCAATGCAAATCCTTATTCCCTTGTTCTTCTTTGGAACTATAACCATATTCGCTATCCACTCGGGATATTTTGCTTGTCTAATAATTCCTGCGTCCGGCATCTTCTGCGAGTTCTTCTTCTATCTGAGTGTGATATCTTTGTTGCTATCTTTCTAATTCTTTGTTTGAATGGTTTCACATTTTTATCGATTTCCAATTTGTGACAGGCTGCGTGGATCTATACCAGGCACTTCATCCATATCCCACGCGAAGATATCCTTATAATCCCGCATGATAGATCGAGGTTCTTTTCTCTTCATCCGCTCCCATGTTAGTTCCAATCTTTAGCATCTCGGGTTTTCCTTAGTTCCAATATTCACTTCTTTGGTTTGCTCTGCTGCGACGTAACTGGCCTTCGGTTCTCCCATAGGAGTCGGTCCTTTTGGTTCTTTCGCCAGATCATTTTCTTCTCCCGAGATCTCGCTAGGTATGCCTTTTCCTTCCTTCGCTCTTATCATGTAAACTCTGAATTCTTCTTCTTTCTTAGCCACCTTTGCTAGCTTTTTGCGATACTTTGATATATTCCTTCGCTTGTTTACTTGTTCTTCGCAACACTTTACTTCATTTTGATAGTATATTCTTCCTTTAGCAGCATCTCCTTTGATCTCGCCGACTCCGGTTGGTGTAGGAAATTTGATACATTGATGAAGCGTCGACGCCACAGCTTTTATTGCATGTACCCATGGTCTTCCTAGTAATATGTTATACGGCGATTCCATATCCACTACACTCAGCGTCACCTGTGTTTCAACTTCCCCTAACGGAATATGTATTTTTATCTCCCCTTTAACTTTTGTTATAGATTTACAAAACCTTGAATATTGTCGCCGCGCAAATCATATCTTCGTCTTTATATCCCATCTTTTTGTAAGCGTGATAAAACATGATATTCACCGGACTCCCTGTATCAATTAAAACTCCATTCACTACCCATGTTTTTCTTGTGTTCTCTAGTTCCTCTCTTTCCTTATACGCGTTTATTGCGATTACCGGTGGAGATCGTGATCCAAGTTTTCTTTAGATATTTCCTCAGTCGTAAAAGTTATCTCTTGCTTTTCCCAATTCTTCAAAGGTGATGTTATTTCTCTATCTGTAATCTTCTTTCCTTCAAAATCTCGTTTGTGTATTCTTCCTCTGATATTTTCATGAAATTCACTAGTCATCACTCTGGTGTATGCATCTTTGCATGTCATATCTTTTTCATTCAATTTAAGATTTTCCTTTCTCATTTTCCTGATTCAAACAACTTTAACTGCAATTTTCCCTCCTTTACAAATGATCGTCCCTGTTTCTAGCGCATATGTAGTAGCAGGTTTTCCCACACTACACCCCTTACTCGATTTTGCTTAATTAATTCATTGAAAGTAGTAAGATCAAGAATATTTATTGATTGAATCCATGAAATGTTTACGAGTTATAGAATTACACTTAGAAATTAAAGCACTCTTAAACTTTCTCTCTCCTATTGACTTGCCTAACAATTCCCAAAAAGATCTCCCTCTTCTGAGACTCATTTAGCCCTTTATATAGGGTAATACATAGTGGATGACAGCTAAGCTACCCTTTATTTTTAAAGGAATGTCTCGCGAAGTGTCGCAGGCCTTTACAAACATTCACTCTCGCGACACTTCTTATCCCTCGCCAGTCTCACGTCTTCTTTATGTTTTGCCTGTCGTTATTCATTGCGTCGTTTATTTTAGCTCCCTGCGACTCCCTCGCGACACCGTCGTTCATTAATCCCGCGAGCCTTGTACGTTGCGATATTATGATCCTACAGAATTTGGCAGAGGTTCAATTTGGGGCTTTCAATAATCGATAAGTTATAAAGTGGTATTACCTTCCGATTAATAACCGTTTGACAGATAAAACCAATGTCAACCTAAATTCATTTCATTTTCAAATCTTTTCAACTTCAACTTCAACTCCTCTTCTCCTCTTTCCTTCCTATTGCAGAGAGGAAAACTCTCCCCCTCTCCTCGCCATACATCGTCGAATCGAATCATCGTCGATTATTCTCTATAAAGATGAAGAAAAGGAACCTAAGCTCGAACCAAAAACGTAGTGCGCGGTGAGGATCCAGAATATTGGATTGCATGCCCCGTAATAAAGTGGTTTTAACTCACGAACCCGAAGAACACGAAGAAGATGAAGTCCCTGATGTAGGCGTGCGATAGCCAAACTCTCGAGGCAACTTGAAATGGCGTTGATTAGGTAAGATTCTACCATTTTTTTGGTTTATATTGCTTGATTCGAACGAATCTATGTTTTTTTTTTAGGGTTTCGGTTATTACCCGATTCGGTAGGTTAGGTATTGTTTTTAAACTTACGATTGTGGTAAATTCTTCATTTCACGAGAACAATTGTCATATTCGGGTGGTAAATATTTAGGTTTCCTCCGATTATAGAACGTTTTTCATTACTGAGGCCTAAATCGATCATAATCGAAAGTTAATTGTGTTTTTGCCTTAGAATATACTAGGGAAGAACAAGTATTAGAGACGCAATAATCGTGTGTTATCTTTTGTAATTTCCTTCCGATTGTTTAGGCTGAACCACTTGAGTAATTTCTGGACACAAAGTGATGCATATTCGGTAGACATTAGTTTTGTGAGGATTTCGATTGTGATGCATTCGGAAGGGTGGAATGTTTACGACGTTCGATTATTTGTATTCGGAGGGTTATGTTCCAATATAGATTCCGATTATTGTGTGTAGATAAACACATTCGAACACCAATTTTTTTTTTTATTTCCGATTATGCGTATTCGGTAGCTTTAGGTGAACTGATATTTACGATTGAGTGTAATCGGAAGCATTTGGTTTACTCAACCAACCGAATATATAGTTTAATAACCTGTTGTACTTTCTTTTGTTGTTTATGGATAGGCGGGGTAAAAAAATGGAAGATGAAATTGTCTCACCTAGTGCAAGGAAGGAAAGGCGTCAGAAGCTGACAGCTAGTGCAAGGAGAGCTAGGACTGGTAAAGCTGCTTCAAGTGCTCAAGATGGAACTCAACAAGCAAGCCAAGAAGCTGTTCAACCTAGTGCCCCTCAATCAGAACCGGTTGAAGAAGGTGTTCAACCAAGTGCCTCTCAATCACAACCAATCCAAGAAGGTGTTCAACCAAGTGCCCCTTAATCACAACCAATCTAAGAAGGTTTTCAACCAAGTGCTCCACCATCACAACCAGAAATTGAACTAGAAGCACCCGAAGAAGTAGGACAACCTAGTGGTGCTCAAGAAGAAAGAGAAGCCGAAAAGAAAAATCCTCCTCGAAAGAAAGAAACACCTTGTCCGAGATGAGCCCGAAGGTGAAGGATATTCCAGAAGGTGTAATCCTTGGGGGCTGCCCGGAGGATGGAGGACAAGCTTTATTTGGATACAAAAGAATCCTGGGCCGAAGAAATATATGGCGGTAATGATCGTATCCATTTTATTAACCTATTATGTGTTTCTCAGTAATACTTTTAAGGGTTGTAGGTTTAGGTTATTCTAATTTTATTTTTAACTTGTCATGTGTTTAATAGTATCATTAGATGCGGTTCGTTTACTCAAAGCGACTGCCGCACCAATAAAAATGCTAGATTGGCCTTTGGAGGATGAATGTGAAAGGTTCAAGACCATTATTGCGAGGTCGGGGTTGGTGATCTTCTGAGAACTCAATGTTGGAACATGGCCGGGTGGCTATATCGGCGTTTGTGGAGAGACTTTATCTGAGACCGACACCTTCCATATGCCGTTTGGGAGATGACGATAACCCCCAGGATGATGTTGTGCAGATTCTTAAACTCCCCGTCCATGGCAAGGATGTTAGAAATTTGAGTTCACTAAAGCGGTTGGAATGGAAGAAACTTTATGATCGACTAAGAAGTGTTTGGGTTGGGATGAAGAAACATCAACAACTAAGTTCAACAGATGCATGAAGTATAGAACTAGATAGTTCAACATGGGTACTCTGAAGGATATGTTCAAGGGCACCAAGGAAAAAGAAGCGAAAGGAACTTTAACCGATGAGCAAGTCAGCCACGCGGCCACGCATATCTCCTATGTGTATTGGGATGTGTCATTTTCCCCAATGCCAGTAGCAATCGGGTCGACGCCAACCTTTTACAACTTCTGGATCCTCTCGATAAAGTGCATGAGTACTCATGGGGCACGGCATGCCATGCGTGGTTGATGAAAGAGTTGAGAAAGGCGTCGAGGCTTGGAATTATCCAAGTGGCCGGGAACGTGAGGCTACTAAAGGTATTGTTTATTAACTCTACATACTTGGTTATTTTTTTATTTTTCTACCATTGAAGAATCAATTTCCTAATACTTGCAAAAATGAAAATATAGACATGGATCTACGACCACTTCCTTATCTTGGGATTGGCCATTGAAAACGCAGCGTGGGCGAAAGGTGACCCTAGAAGAACAAAGTACGTCTTCGACGACAACCATTCTAGGACGAAGGAGCAGCAGCTGATTCGCTTGAGGGAGATTTTGGACTCGTTGAAAGCCCAAGACGTATGCTTTGATCCATACAAGGAAGACCGAGCTGATGGACATATCGTGGGTCGGTCCGATTTGGCCCTTTATTTTGGACCGTTGTGGCACCTCACAGGATATGTGATGTATAATGCTTCAAGGATGATGCGACAACACGGTTTTGTACAATGTATATCGAAGGAGGAAATCCATGGCAATTTCACTTTGGATCTGGAGAACTACGAGTCTCATAAAGATTCTATCACGGTGGTTCACAAGGGTGCACCATCCTGTAAATTCCATTGGGATAGAAGGGCGCATTACTTGATCAACCAAGGAAAGGCAGCCAACCAAGGTTTTGAAAATACTCCCAACTATATGGATTGAGTGCTTTGCAATGTTTCTCATATTCGTGTAATCCGTGATCTTAAACCAAAGCCCGACTTCGCACAGAGTGTCCTCAAAAGAAAAACCTGCGGGTTTTGATAGATTATTACGTATTGTTTTGTTAATTTAGTTTAATATTATGGGTCAAAGTAGAGTAATAACCGTTTGATGGTATGCTATGCATTTTAGCAGGTTCAAGCGTTTGTCCAAATGGTGCAGCGGTGCATAAAGTCCGGAGGCGTGTGCCACTTGAGAGATAAAAAAACACAAAGAGTTGATTGATAACGTTGACGGTGAGGAGTATGCATCTCGGTTCGGGAAAAAGTGCAAAGAAACCTACAACCAAGGTGACCAAAGAACTCGGGCGTCATCGAGCACTCAAGTTGATGAAACCAATGAGGATGTTGGTCCAAGTCGTAGAGGTGGTAAAGGTCGCAAAATCCAAGCAAAAGGAACAAGTAAACTTTCAATGTTGTAAACTCTCGATGTTTTTCGTTAACTTTATGGATAATTTTGTTTATGTTGGATTATGTCGGATTATATCGGTTTCAAAGTTTGTGTCGGATTATTAGTTGTTACGTTATATTTATGGATTATGAATGGTTATGTTGCTATGTTTATGCATTTAACGATGACTCATAAGCGAATCACATGAAGAGAAATGAAAGTGTTGAATTTTGGAACACAATCGGAAGATAAGTTTATATATTAACCTCACAGATTACAGGGATGTTGCATTTTTAGTCGAATCGGTAACATCATACGTTATTAACCTCTGGGTTACTGGGGATTTCGCAAAATATTTTGTCGAGAATCGAGAAGATTGCTAATATAGTTTTCCTTAGATTATCGAGGTGTAAAGAAAACTTGTCTTACGTATCCAAACAACACCACAATAGGAAGGGAATTGTGCACCTTCACTTTCGAATAATAATAATCGGTAGGTTTATTTGTTATGTTCCTTCCGACTATTCTATGTAAAAAAACTTTGTTTTACGGAACCAAACAACACCATAATCGGGAGGTAATTGTGCGCCTTGACTTCCGCATATTATTAATCGGTAGTTTTAGGTTTTGTTAATTTCCGATTATTCTACCAAAAAACAACTATGGTTTCTGGTACCAAACAACACCATAATCGGAAGGTAAATTTTCACCTTGACTTCCGAATTAAAGAATCGGTAGGTTTAGTAACGATATTATACTACCGATTAATATCGATTTTGTTACCAAACGCGTATCTTGCTTCTATAACAATCGGAAGGAACAAGAACCTCACTAGAATACCGATTGTAGTAGCTCCTAAATTCCCAAAATTGGTGATTCCGCCAAGGAAGAAATTTGGGGCAACTTTATAATCGGATGTCATAATAACTACCGATTATTATAGTTCCCAAATTCGAAAAAAATGACATTTCTGCAAAAATAAAATTTGGGGCAACTGTATAATCGGAAGTCTTATTAACTACCGATTAATAGAGTTCTCAAATTCGAAAAATTGAGATTTCTGCAAAAACAAAATTTGGGGCAACCTATAATCGGTAGGATTTTAGAAAAAAAAACTCATTTTGGGTCAACCTATAATCGGTAGGTTGTGGAACCTATTGAGCGTACAATTATGGCTACATCCAAATCACGAACCACATGGTTATGCCCGGCTCTGTACACTCAAAACCTTTGGAATTTGGCAAGGGTTCGATTTGGGGCTCCTTATAATCGGTAGGTTGTTAAGTTGTTAACTCTACTCTTGATTATGGTATATTTCAAATTCCCTTACATGAAGGATTTTAGGAAAAACTCATTTGGGGCAACCCCATAATCGGATGGTTTGGTAATATATTTAACTCCCGATTAACGCTGCACCCAAAACACGAACCAAGTGGTTATGGCTGGATGTGTACACTCAAAACCTATGAAATATGGCAAGGTTGGATGCGGGGCTCGTTATAATCGGTGGGTTATATAATTATATACCCTACGGAATTATGGTAGATTTCAAAATTCATTAGTGAAGGGTTTTAGAAAAAAACTCATTTTGGGGCAACTTATAATCGGTAGTGTATGTAACCTATTAGGCTTCCGATTATGGCTACATCCACAGCTCAAGCCAAGTGGTTATGGTTGGCTCTGCACCCCTGAAAACCTATGGAATTTGGCCAAGGCTGAATATGGGGCTCCTTATAATCGGTAGTCTTACAAGTTGGATAAACTACCGATTATAAAAGGATTATTAGCCGAAGTATCTACACAATAATCGGTAGGTATAGATTCACCTTAAACCTCTGGAATTCACCTTAAACCTCCCCGATTATGGTGTTGGCTACCGATTATGTAAGGGCATATTGGCCATTTGAAAAATTTAAGATAAAGGTAGCTTAGATTTACGTTTGGGTGACCTTTTTGTCTTTTAGTGTTGCCCCTAATTCTTTTGGGGTCGCCCCTAAAAATGCTAGGATTTAGAACTGTTTTTGTTGGATTTAAAAGTTGTTACGTGTATTTGTTACGTGTTTTTGCTTTGTTTTGTGTTTGTCTGGGACATACCGGATAGTAACGGAAAAATATCCGTTATCCGGTAAGTCAACGTAGCAGTAACGTTTTTGAATTTCCTATTTCAGCGAAAATTAACGGATAACGGATATCCGCTAACTTTTAATGGCATCGGCAGCGGCAGAGCCTTTATCCGTTACGTTAGCATCCATTGACAGCCCTAACAACAACTCTAAACCGGAGATGTCAATGCTTTTTCCCGTAGTGATGGTCACTGTTTTACAGAAATAATTTTCCCGTATGTTTGGATTTAATAGCTTTTGGCTAAATATCAAGAAACCGGATAAGGTAGAATGGGCTAATGAAATAGAGATCCCACTTATAGTTTTATTTTTTTTTCTGTGAAATATTTATGTATAGATTATAAGAGAGCCAGTGGGCAAACCCCACTTGCCTTTATGGGCACATATGCCTAGCTCGCCCCTAGAATATGGCTAGGTGGTTTCTAGTCACTGAGAGCAACCACAATGGACGACCAAAACCAAATATTTGGTCCAGAAATCAACCACTATCGAACGGAGTAAAGATCAAAAACTAGACTAAAACCAAAAACTAGACTAAAACCAAAAACTAAACCATATTTGGTCTTTAGTTTGGTTATAGTCAAGCGCAACTTCAAAGTACGTCTGGTACCGGGCGGAAATTAAAATTACGTTTGAGCTGGGGCGCAACTTGAATTTACGTTTGAATGGGGCGTAACTTGAAATTACGTTAGTTTGAATTGGGGCGCAACTTTAAATTACGTTTGAGTTGGGGCGTAGTCTGAAGTTACGTTTGAATTGGGGCGTAGCTTTAAAGTACGTTTGGATTGGGGTTGGGGCGCAGCTTTAGGTTACGTTTGAATTGGGACGTAGCTTTAAATTGCGATTGAATGGGGCGTAACTTGAGGTTGCGTTTGACTAAATTTTAGTTCATAAACCGTAGCGTGCAACCCCGAGTATAACCAAATTTTATTAGTTTTTAGTCTTTAGTTTAGTTATAGTATGGTCGCACCAAGTTTGCTTTACGAGACCCTCCACAATGGACTGGTAAAAAACTGAAAAAAACCATATTTTGTCGAAATTTGAATCACAATTGACTAGAGTAAAACTAGATTTGATCGGATATTTTTGGGTTTCGGAATATGTTTGGTCCGGAAGCTGGAGTAAAACCAAATATAGTGGGGCGGACATTAAAAGTGCGTCCGATGACAGGCATAAATACTATCTACGTTTCAAACAGGGCGTAAGTTGAATGTAAGTTTAATGTCCGTTCCATGGTCAGGGTTCATTAAAAATCCGCTCCATACAAGACGTAAGTTTAACGTCTGCTCCATAATCCCATCAGGCGCCATTAGGAGATGCTTTCCATTATTAGGCATAATTTAAAGATGCTCCCCATCATTCGCTTAGTTTCTCATGGACATTAAAAATACGTCCGACTATAATTTGCTCCACACATCATAGTGCTTAAACGCCCCCAAACCCAAGTTTTTTTAGTTTTTAGTATGATGGTATGATTGTGGATACTGTAAGGCAGTGCTTTATGTCGTTGGGTCGTCATAAAGATCCTCAACCATTGACTGACCACTACTTTCTTCGGAGTTTGGACTAAGAAGGATTTTCAATTATGTGCCAACATTTACGAGAGGTGAAAATATAATAGTAAAATTGAAATGAGGAAAGCAAGAGAGGAATAGAGAAAACAGAACATATGAAGACTTTCTAAGGGATGAAGAGCTGATATCCCAATTATTAATACATTCAGATGCAAACATTAATAATTTTGTTGTGCCACTTTAACCCACGAAATAAATAAATCAGAAATTTGATGTTGGTACAGTTTTTATCCTTGTAGTAGCATTTGGATCCACTATGATCACATTCAAAGATGCATACATGAAGCTTATAAGACACGCTTTAAAATCACATTTGCTTCGGAGTTTCAAATTAAGACAAACTCACAACTAGACTTACTGCATTATCCCAAATTAAATCTCATTTTCGTGATCTACCACGTACACGAGATTCCACACTCTTATGGATGACGACCATCCATTTCATACATTAGGCCCAATTCATACCTCAGAAGAGATTTTTTTGAGAGGAAATATCATAATGCTGGGATTTCATATGATCATTCGAAGCCGCCGGCTTAATTTAGATTCCCGTACAAAACCTCTGCTTCTCCATCCAAGACTACCCATTTAATTGTATTTTGTTGCTAGCCACTGCTCTCTGATTCAAAAACAATTTTAGAAAAATTCTGAACCCGATCGATATTTGTGGAAGATTCGGTAAAAAAACACTCACTTGCGAGAAAGACTCAGAGAAGAGGGATATTTTTAGTTACTCTCTAAATGTTTCACTACTTGGGAGAAGAAAGGAAGAAGAGGAAGTAGAAGAAGATGATGATCACACAAATGTTGTAAAAGACTTGCTTCAACTAGACGGACTGAAACCAGATTTAAGCAGAGACACACGTTAGATCGATCGAGAAATGTGAACAAGATCCCAACGAGATGATGGTAATTTATACTCGAGCAATGATCACTCTCAGCCGTACACGTATATCAAAAAATGTTAAATGTGTTCAACCATAAATTTATTTGGCAGATGAGAATGAGACGACACATTTTATGGATCATTGATTTACAGACATAAACCAAGCCATTTGGTTGGGGGGGTTAATGCAGTGCTGAAGTTATTGAACTTAGCCCCACTGCACTTAACTATTCATGTCTATATCTTGAGTACGACTAAAGACGCATTTATACAATCTGTAAGGTTACACCGTGATCAGATCACATTCCATCACCCAAAAACATATGCCATGCAAAACAAGATTGGTATGGGGTACCAAATTTCATCGGAGGAAATAATTAATAAGTCTTGTAGTACTTTGTTAGGCTGCAAGTCAGTGTACAAATGGCTGAAAAAAGCTGCATCTTCATTTTCTGACAGTTTTCTAAGAAAATGGTAAAATATCTAAGAAAGGGACTATTGCACCCCACACCACAACATCCAAAATTAAAATATTATTAGTGGGAAAAGAATTGACATCGAGAGTCATCCTTATCCATGTGGATGATTTATGAATCGAAAATGCCAGATCCACCGTGATTTTTTCACGGTGGAATCACCGCAATACACAAAGAAAATAAAAATGGTGCCCACAGAAAATAAAAAATTAAAAACCATCCTTTTTTTCAATGGGTCCAGATTTTCTCTCCGTCGGTGATATCACCGAAATTTTTCACGATGTGTCTGGCACAACCGTTTATGAATACCTACAGACGTTTTTCAGCAAGCAGTCATCGCTAAAAACAAGTAAACTACAATTTGAGTTGATCTAACAAGACCCTGACCTGGTCATGACTCATTACCCTAACCTTCTTCTTTGAAAAGAAATTACCAATCAATTTATAGTAAGATATTTAATAACTTAGCCCAGTGTACTTAACAATTCATGTCTTTATCTTGAGTACGACTAAAGATGCATTTATCCAACTGTAAGTAAGGCTGCACACGGTGCGGTTCGGTGCGGTTATGGGTAAAACCGTTTACCTAACCGTACATATAACGGTTTTCAATTTCAAAACCGTAACCGAAATGTGTTGGCATGGTTCGGTTTTAAACCCGATTTGAGTTGGCTCGGTTATTTTTAACGGTTATACGGTTTTCACCGATTCCACCAGTATTAAAATAAAAAATAAAATTAAATACCTTCAGTTCATCTTCCATTAGATAAAAAATCAATCCTGTAACTCTAATTGATGATTCATTCTAAGACTTAATAGTTCAAATTTCATAACTAATGGACTCTTAACAGATCCAATTAAACTACACATAGATTGAATCAGGAGAAGTTTACAATCCATTGTTGGCATGTCTTGACGATATTCAATTTCATCAACACAATTACAGAGATACAAATTGAACCTTCAAAAATTCATAGTCATATAACATCTGCAAAACCCATGTTAAATAAAGTTGAATCTAACTATAAAGATTAGAAATTATTAAAAAAAAAAACTAGTTTTTTAAGAACCCTAAAATTAATTAACAAAATAATCTTCAATCTTTCAATCAGATCTCCAATCTTTCAAGGTGGTGTTGCTGGTGCCGGTGATGCAGCAGGTGGTGGTGCTTGTAATGGTGGTGTAGCAGGTGCTGGTGATGTTGCATGTGGTGTTGGTTGAAAAACAGAAACGAGAAGTAGTCGAAGAAGAAAAATTGGTGATTACGAGAACTGGTGTTTATGAAGCTCCCGATCGAGTTGATGGTTGTGATAATGGAGAGGAGAACAAATACCGGCGATTTACAGAGAGGGAGAAGAGAAGAAATGTCGCTGCAGAAGGAGGAGTAAGTTTTAGATTTAGGGTTGGTAAGCATATATATGCATGTATTGACGGTTAGGATCTAAATAGGTATATAAAAATTAACGATTCAGATTAATCGGTTATTCGGTTCGGTTAGGGTACGGTTGTGGGTAAAACCGTTGACCGCACCGAAGATCTAACGGTTAACAAAATTAAAACCGTGACCGACCGTTGGATCATCGGTTCGGTGCGGTTACGGTTCGGTTGTTGCGGTTACGGTTCGGTTTGCGGTTACGGTTCGGTTTCTGTGCAGGCCTAACTGTAAGGTTACATTGTGTCCCCTAAAGACAGGATATACGTCATGCAAACAAGATTGCTACGCGGTACAAAATTTCACGGGAATATACCAATCCAGTAAATCTTGTGGTTCTGATAATTTTGTTTTACATAGACAAACCAGCTCAATTAACTTGGCATTACAAGAAAATCAAAGCAAAAAGGAAAAAATAGAATCTCCCCACAAATGTTTTTGATCACTGATCTCAATTGTGAATTGTGTGCATTTTTTTTTTACGTGTCGTGAGGGGGAGTTTGAAATTTCCCTTTCTAGTATAATGAGGCGTTTAAGTTGTTGATTAGAAAGAAAGGCGTTTAAATTTCCCTTCCTTCCTTCGAGTCTTAGAAGTACAAGTGCCGTGCTAAAAGTGCGTCATTGCTTTGCATTCCAATTTCCGACATGGGGCGTTCAACAGTTCATCACTTTTCCGGTTCACTAGACGAAAATAAATTATGACCATCCTTTTGAAGCATAAAAGAAAAGATTTAACATGTACTACCTCTGTTTCTGGAAAAAATGATACTTTCACTTTTTCATTTCAGCCTAAAAATAGATCAAATTGAAAAAGTAAAAGTAACATTTTTCTAGAAACGAAGTGAGTAGAATTCATGAAAAAAAAGGAAAGAAAGGGATTTACAATTTTCATTTATTGTTAGCTTCGATACACTGAACACAATACCGATTGAGAACTCAGGAAATCAAGACGACTAATCACATTTACTTCAGAGTTTCAAATTAAGACAGATTCACAACTAGACTTGCTACATTCTCCCTAATGAAATACTCGTATCGTTTTCCAGATTCCCTATGTAAATGAGTTTCCACACTCTTCTGGCAACTGCCCTTCCATGTGAAACATTTTATCCAAGTCATGGTACATGAATGAATATCCACATGGGAAGGTCCTTA